>CM076570.1:533131524-533259063 GCA_034641835.2 Pinus albicaulis | reverse complement strand
TAAACTAACAAAAAGTTCTTTTGTATGTAGCATTTTCTGGCACTTGCTGAACCCGGTGTTGGTGGTAGTGGGACACAAGGGCAAGATATTTCCCAACAACCCTCTCGTACACCTTCTACTCCTTTAGGTGCCAGCCAAGAAACACACCCTGCCCAAGCAGACACCCAGCCAACCGTTGAACGTGTTGGCAATGATGAGGCTGATATGGCCAACTACATTATTGTGTTTCCTGGAGCTACACGTGTTAGCTCCACAAGGACCATTAATGGCACGTTTTTTGTGAACGATGAAGGTGTCCCTATAAAGCATGTACAACTCCCAGGTAAATTTTAATATTTTAACTATTTCATGTACTTTATCTAAAACATATTTATCATGATTTTTATTTTTAAATTAATGATAATATCTTCTTTTTCTTTTGGTTTTATTTTGTGTAGGAAACAATGAGTTCTACAGGATTCTGGAGAGCCATGCGTTGGTAATTTTTGGCCCAACAATACGTACAGGGTGGAATTCCCAGAATTCCAACCTGAAAAAAGAACTTTTAGATTATCTAGAAGCCCTTTTTGGGGTCGGCACATTTGACAGAAAAGCGGTGGCTCAGGTAGCCGGTAAATATTTGAAATATACCAGGGACACCTATAGGACGCAATTGCAATTTAACCCTAGATATGAGCGTCCTCTCGCAGTTTCAGAGAGTGAGTGGAGAGCACTCATCCATGACGGAAAAGAGAAAAGGGCAAAGAAAGAAGGAAGAATGCCAACTGGACCCGCAAGGTAAATTACAACTTTAATTCAATAGCTTTAATTTTCTTTATGTCTAAAATAAAAGTGTGCTACGTCATATCTGACTTCAATATTTTGATGCTAGGTTGCCTGACACCTCAAAGGCAACCAAAGCTAGGATTAAGAAAAAGGGCCATCACAAGCTAGGCCAGGGCGGCTACTTGAAATTAGCTGCAAGAATTGTAATTAAGTAGCTAAACATCTTATAATTAATTGTATCGCCTTCCAACGTTTTTGTAATCCTATCAAATATGATTAAAAATACACAATCATATGTAATGTAGGGTGATGACTTCGGAACAGAAACTACAGAGGAAGATAAAAACATCGCTTTCCATTTCGGCTATCAAGCCGTAGTTGAACGTCGCATAAGCTTGGGGCAGGTCCCAAGATCCAGAATGCCTAATAAGGTAAAACATTAACCTTTCAATATGGTTGTTTTCATCCATAAATTTAATGTCTAACAACTTTGTTTAAATCAGGGGAGCAACACTACCGATGACGCAAATAACCCAATTTTAGAGCCAGATGTAGATGATCCTCACGTGCAACCTGATCATTGTAGTAGGGACCAGGCCGACAATGCTGCTATCAGTGAAGGCCGTGACGGTAATTAATTTCCACTTATAATTTTTTCTAATTATACCTTGATGGTTGTCCTTATAACATTTTTTGTTTAAATGACAAAGAATGTTTCCCTTGAGGATCTTACCACCAGAGAGGAAGACAGGGCAACAGTCCCAACGACGACAACTGGTGCACCAGGTAAATAATCTCATTGCAATATTTTTTATTAATATTACCGAACTAGTTCAATGATATTTAAAAACTGACAATTAAAATTTAATATTATCTGTTTTTGTAGGCGATGCCCCGTCACTGGATGAGCCCAGACATCGTGAATACGCAACTAGGTCAGCAGTGTGGGTCAAAAGGCACGAAACAGGAGAGCAAGAGGCACGATGATATTGATATTTTAATTAGAGCTTTAGAATTAGAAGAAGAAAAAGAAAATTTGATAATGTAAAATATTGTATTATTAACTGGTTAAAGATTGTTTTGTGGTGGCCTTAATATAGTTGTAATTTCTTTCTATTATCTTAATGCAAATATATAGTTCAGTCTCATTAAAATGAGGATTGTGGTTGTATTTCTCTTTGGTTGTTTCTTTCTTAATGCTCCATAAGTTGCCAAAAGTTGCGATAGTTGTTTAGTTTGCCTGTTACAACTTAAAAGTGGTTTTTAGCAATGGGAGTCATGTTTTCTAAGGTTCATACTAATATGAAGATCTTGTAATTCTATATTCAAGATAAGAGAAGATGGCCTCTGCTTTGGGCAGTATGACAACAATTGCCACATCTACCTCATTGGGTAACAATGGAAAGGGGAAGAAGTTGGGTGCAATGTTTGGTAATTATGGCAGACAATTGTCTTCTCTTTCAGTTTTTTCACCCATTTCCTTTAATCGCTCAAGCAGAAGAGGGACTCTGAGATTACGCGACAGAGAGAAGGTAGTTAATAAAAGAGCTATGGAAAAGGAGTTGTACTTCAACAAGGATGGCTCAGTGACAAAAAAATTGCAGGTCAGAGAAAAAATTATGTTTAAAGGAAGGTCACCTGCACGTGAAACTTCACCGCGGTGGATCTTTCCTTGTCCACTTATATTCGATTTTAATGTGTTATTTTAATTTTTCATGGAGGGTTGTTTTGGCATATGGTCTGGCATTCAATTTCACACTTACCGAAAGCATTGTCAATTTGTCTTGCAGGCGGTGTGAACAAACTTGCTGATCTTGTTGGAGTCACCCTTGGGGCGAAGGGAAAAATGTTGTCTTGGAGAGCAAGCATGGTTCTCCGAAAATAGTTAATGATGTTGTGACAGTAGCTAAGGAGGTAATTTGTAGATGTGTGCTCTGGTTTTCTTTTCAACGTTGTATTAGTTCCCCCTCTTAAATGTCTTAGATTTGGTAGGCATAATTTGAAAACTCAAAGGTGAAAGGAAACATATTTGTTACCCAGTGGTCTACTTGGCCTATGGACTAGCGACATTAGAGTAATGCATAAAGCTTTTCACAACAATAAAAGGAAAGGGTTATGGCTGAGTCAAATTTTATTGTTATTGACAGTGTAATGAAATGTATCTCAATGCTATGGCTTTGGCCTTTTTATTGGTTGAATTAGAGGACCCAGTTGAAAATATTGGGGCCAAGTTGGTAAGGCAAGCTGCGGAAAAGACAAATGATTTAGCTGGGGATGGAACCACAACATCTGTTGTTCTTGCACATGTTGAAATATTGAAAAATTCCATAACAATGAATGGAGAATAAATCTCCCTTCCTCTAACATAGAGAAAATAAAAATTTCTTTGACAGGAGACAGAGTTTCAATACTTTGAAAACAAACTTCTATTCCATTCAATAACTCAAAAAAAAAACTATTACACTTCTTCCTCACTGAGAGGGATTACAAAATTATGACTGCTACAAAACGCAGTGCATAAAACCAACTCATTGTCTGTTCAAAACAAACATACTCTGTCTCTAAAACACTCTGTTGTGTTTTTCACTTTCGCACTATTGTGCATACACACTTAAAAAGTTACACTCAGTCTTTCACTTTTTACACACTGTTGTTTAATAAAAAAATTACGTAATTTCTATAAAAAAAAATACCAAGCTTTTTTGTCCTTTTTATTTTTATATGCTGTAACATATAAAACATATTATAATAAACCCTCTTTTTTTAAAAATAAAATTAAAACTAAATTCTATGGCCCACCTTTCATTTCGCATATGATATATATATAACATATGTTTAAAACATATGTATATATATATATATATATATATATATATATATATATAACATATGTTTAAAACATATGTATATATTAAAGCATACATAAAATTAAACTATCAAACATTAAAGAACCCTTTCCTTCGGACATCAAAAGTATAAATAGATTGAATTTCAAACCAAATTCGCGTTCCAAAATGGGATGCTGACGTATGCCTAATTTGTAACGCGAATTCTCAATCCAATGTGCCTTATAAAAAATTCGGGTCCGGTTTTCAGGTTTTCAGATTCCCTTCAATTTCATGCGATCCAATATTAATGCTCCACATGTCCTCCTTTTGAATTTACAAAACTGGGGGGTAAATTTATGTTTGTTTAATTTCTGGTTGGTGAATTGCGCTAATGCTAGTTGTTGTGTTTAAATACAATCCTGTACAGAAATATGGTTGCGGCCGTCTACAAAAAAAACTTGCAGGAATTTTAAATGTTGAATTAAATTTCTGGATGGCGTGCAAGCAACATCCAAAAAAAAATGTTGCTGCTGCATCCGTCCTTCTGCTGCAACAGTTGAAGTTAAAATTCAACAGCACAGGGTTTAATAAGTGAGGGTGTAAAGGTAGCTTTTTGTCAATAGTACTGGATTAAGATCATCTATTCATTTTCGTAGGGTCTTATGGTGTTTGGTTTTTTAGTTTTGGGTTGGGCTTATTGAGTCTAAGATAGTTTTTGAGTGAAAAAATTGCTATCAGGTATTAAAAAATTTGGGTTCTTTTGTCAAAATTCAATACATTTGGGGGAAATTCGACACTTGGTCTTACGCTTTGGACCAAATGTCAAATATAAATTTCCCAAATTTTTCGACCCCGCCCGAAATCGTCACTATACCGACATTTTTAGAGAAAAGACGAATACCGAAACTTAGAAAAAGTGTGTTGCAATTGCGACGTTTGGAGGAAGACGTCGCAATTGCAACACTATGGCCCAAAGCGTCGCTATTGCGACGACTGCCTCCAAACGTCTCAAGTGCGACACAATGTCTAAGTGTCGCAATTGCGACATTTGGAGGCACCCGTCATAATAGCGACCATTTTTCCGCCGTCGGTATAACGACACTTATATGCGCGCTACATAAAAATACGAAACTTATATGCACGCTACATAAAAATGATTTTATTGTTTCGTATCCGTCGCAATAGCTACATTAACGTCTGATATCACACGCGCATTTGACCTCCGCTCTTGCAGAACAGCATTCGCCCTCGGTTCTTGGAGAACAAACATTTGCCGCCCAACAACATTCGCCCTCAACATTCACCCTTAGCATTCGCCCCGAGCTCTGGCAGAACAGCTCACCCCCGCATTTGCCCTCCCCGTTCGCCCCCGCCCCAGGACAATAGCATTCGCCTCAGCTCTTGCAGAATAGCATTCGCCCTCAGCTCTTGCAAAATGGTAAGTTCTTACTGCAGGCCCTTCCTCCTATAGTAGGGTTGACTCTATTTGGGTTTTTTTGGTCAATTCCATTGGATTATGTTAGGCTGTAGGGTTCTCTCTAGATTTCTTCCAATGTTCTTTCGGATGAGTTTCAAAGAGGATGTGTAAGATGTGTTTGTGCTTGCATGAATTTGACTCCACCAGTTTCATGAAGTTTAAGCTATGGATTTTAGTTCGAAAAACTCATCCATCTCAACACCCAATAACGAATTTCCCTTGGTCTGATCTATATTGAAGGTGAAGTGCAAAGTGGTAGAGAATGGGAGATCGAAAGTCATCAACTTTATCACAAGGGTAGTACTCCAGATCGAAAGCGATTAGCTTTAGTTCTCCAGATTTGGGGATTTTATGTTATTTCAGGATTTTCTGATGACATACCAAAGGTCACATCCATACAACCATATCAAGGTCAATGTTGAGATCATTCTCATATAGATATAGGTCACTGATATATAGGGTTAATATCATCATCACTATCCATGGAAACTGAATGGTTACAAAATATGTGATTGTGGTTGGCTCATTTATAATTATTACCCATTTACAGTAGAGCATATAAACACTAAATATGGCCCGAGCAGAGCCTTTACAATAGGCTTTACAGTAGAGCACATAAACACTAAATATGGCTCGAGCAGAGCCTTTACAACAGGCAATGGAATTGCAGCTGCTTCATCAATAACCAATAGCTCCACTTGAGAAAAATTTTCACAATCTTGGGGCTGGATATACTGCAGAGAAAACAATTGTAGTTATCATTCGTGCTCCAATATATTAATATACTTTTTACATTGAACTGAAGAAAGGGAAACAAGCAAATGCTAGCCATCATACAATGCTTTGACATAAGAGTTTTGAGTGACATAATTGAAAAAAAGAACTCATCCACTGATATTTATAATCATTTGAGTTATTCAAGTTAAACACAATGTCAAGAATCAAGATTCAATACCCTCTATTATCTTCATCACCCAATACAAGATTTATTTTTTTCCCAAAGAAACGCTTATTAAATTGGCAGCCATTATTTCTCCCTGCTTTAAAAACCCTACATTTAAATGAAAACAAGCATTGCATTTCAACTACAAAAATATATTAGTGTTCAAGTGTACATGTGTGCATCACTTGTGTAGGGTATTCCTTCTCCACTTTCACATTATCCAAGAATGTGTGCAGTATAGTTCATATTTTTTGTGATTTAGATTATCTTGAAAAAGGAAAGGTAAATTATTTCCCATGGAAAAAGAAGGTTTTCCCTTTTTACTACTGGAAATGGTACAACAAAGTTCCATTTCTACCCGAAACTCCTATGAAACAGGAACCAAATAAAGGCCATGTGCTCAATGGACATCATTTGGCTTTGAAAATGGCCATTGCACCATGTTGTTTCTTATATTACATCACGATAGTTTCTTAGGTCATTTCTTGTTTCTTGAGATGAAAAACAACCAAAGAAATTGTGAAGATCCTTTCAAGAAATAAAAGACCATTTCTCAATCATATCTCAACTATTTTTTATTTTATTCAGTGGTTGCTTACTTTGAGAGAAATTTGACACTTTTATAAGGAATATAACATAAAAACACAAAATGGGAAGGAATTGATGAGGTAGATGTCCTTTAGTTGTTGTCAATTAAGAATTGATAATACACGATGCATGTTATGTACTACAAACTAGATTCCTTCCCGGAGTTAGGACACAGAGTATTGAATCAAAGTTGTAGTTTCTAACTTCTTGTATTGGTTCATCAATCTTGAAATTCAGACATTGCATGTCTTCATTGCTTCATGTTTGAATAATTTGCATTATATCATACAATAGGAAATTAGGAATTATGATTATTATTACTTTATGGATTTGTTAAGTTACTTTTAAGTTTGCATGGTTTAGTGTGAAATTATTCTTGTGTGCCCCTAGGCCCAAGTGAAGGAATGCCAAGGACTGAGAACCATAGTTTTTAAATGGTATTGTTTCTTATACCCAAAAACCCCTCAACATCACTTCTTATTAGTTCTTAACAATAGTGTTGTAAACAATTTGAGAATTGATATAGAAAAATCTTGCACTTCTCAAGATAAAGCCCTAAAGCTAAAGTGTGATACCATGTGTAATTCAATAGCCCCATTGTCACCTCACCAACCTCTTTTCACTTCGGGCTAGCTCTCCTCCAACTCAAGGGGGGTTCTCCCTAGTAGATGTTAGGGATCTAATGGCCCAACCAAACCAAGTCAAGAGCCCCCTAACTCTCTATGCTTACTACTATCAATCAAAATAT
This sequence comes from Pinus albicaulis, assembly GCA_034641835.2. Taxonomy (NCBI): domain Eukaryota; kingdom Viridiplantae; phylum Streptophyta; class Pinopsida; order Pinales; family Pinaceae; genus Pinus; species Pinus albicaulis. The sequence continues at coordinate 533,251,714 of CM076570.1, read as the reverse complement.
TGAACAATAGGGTCAGACATGCATCCTGAAGATAAAATTGCCAGGGTATTTTTGGGTAATTTCAAAGGGAAAGTCCCCAAACACATATAATCAAGGAATTATAACGTGATTTCAAACATTAAATATCAAAAAAATCTTTTAAAGGATATTGAAAGGAAAAAGGTGATGGAAGATAGAAAGTGGCTTACTTAAATGCTCTAAGGATTTTTCAATAGTTGCTCCAAAAGCTTCACTTCAAGGCCCTTCAAGATCGTCTCCAACAATGCTATACCATCAGCTTCAACAATGTTGCTCCAAAAATATCCTCAAGGTCTTCATAACAAGTTTACTAGAAGTTGCTCCAACAATATATTCAATAAGGTCTTCATTTTCAACTCGTCTCTTGTTTGGGTGCCTTAATGTGCAATGACATGTTTCCAGGACTGAATTCAATGCAAGGCATATTTGAAACTCTAACTCTGTCTTCCGGTGTCTTATTAGAAATTATTTCAGTTTTCATTTTGTGTTTTCAAGTTAGATATTGTTTTCAAGTTTTTACATTTATAATTTATTGCAATGTGGCAGACTGATCAGAGCAGTGCAGGAACAACCCCGAGACGGGATGATCGCGGAAAGAGGCCAGCGGAAGAACATGTAAAGTGCCAGCATTTCTCTATCTTCGGGTATTTTAGTTATTTACATAATTGAAATAATATTAATTTTGTTCAAATATGCAGACACCTAGCCATGGTACGCCTGATGATTCCCTCTTTGAGGAAGAGCTTTCTTCATCCCTATCTCCAGTGCTGTTGTTGCGAAAAAAGGCACGAGATGCAAGGTCAGAATTTAATACTTTGATAGATGCACCTCAAAAACCTGAAACATAAGAGAGGATAAAACAACTTATGAGCCAGCTAGAAACATATCAGGTAATAATAAAAAGTCAAAAGGATATTTTTTTTGTTCTGCATGAGATGAATTGTGATAGTTTGATTTTTAATTTTTACATTGACTAAACTAACAAAAAGTTCTTTTGTATGTAGCGTTTTCTGGCACTTGTTGAACCCGGTGTTGGTGGTAGTGGGACACAAGGGCAAGAGATTGCCTAGAAACCCTCTCGTACACCTTCTACTCCTTTAGGTGCCAGCCAAGAAACACACCCTGCCCAAGCAGACACCCAGCCAACCGCTGAACGTGTTGGCAGTGATGAGGCTGATATGGCCAACTACATTATTTCATTTCCTGGAGCTACACGTGTCAGCTCCACAGGGACCATTAATGGCACGTTGTTGGTGAACGATGAAGGTGTCCCTATAAAGCACGTACAACTCCCAGGTAAATTTTAATATTTTAAATATTTCATGTACTTTATCTAAAACATATTTATCATGATTTTTATTTTTAAATTAATGATAATATCTTCTTTTTCTTTTGGTTTTATTCTGTGTAGGAAACAATGAGTTCTACAGGATTCTGGAGAGCCATACGTTGGTAATTTTTGGCCCAACCATACGTACAGGGTGGAATTCCCAGAATTCCAACCTGAAAAAAGAACTTCTAGATTATCTAGAAGCCCTTTTTGGGGTCGGCACATTTGACAGAAAAGCGGTGGCTCAGGTAGCCGGCAAATATTTTAAATATACCAGGGACACCTATAGGACGCAATTGCAATTTAACCCTAGATATGAGCGTCCTCTCGCAGTTTCAGAGAGTGAGTGGAGAGCACTCATCCATGACGGAAAAGAGAAAAGGGCATAGAAAGAAGGAAAAATGCCAACTGGACCCGCAAGGTAAATTACAACTTTAATTCAATAGCTTTAATTTTCTTTATGTCTAAAATAAAAGTGTGCTACGTCATATCTGACTTCAATCTTTTGATGCTAGGTTGCCTGACACCTCAAAGGCAACCAAATCTAGGATTGAAAAAAAGGGCCATCACAAGCTAGGCCAAGGCGGCTACTTGAAATTAGCCGCAAGAATTGTAATTAAGTAGCTAAACATCTTATAATTAATTGTATCGCCTTCCAACGTTTTTGTAATCCTATCAAATATGATTAAAAATATACAATCATATGTAATGTAGGGTGATGACTTCGGAACATAAACTACAGAGGAAGATAAAAATATCGCTTTCCATTTCAGCTATCAAGCCGTAGTTGAACGTCGCAGAAGCTTGGGGCAGGTCCCAAGATCCAGAATGCCTGATAAGGTAAAACATTAACCTTTCAATATGTTTGTTTTCATCCATAAATTTAATATCTAACAACTTTGTTTAAATCAGGGGAGCAACACTACCGACGACGCAAATAACCCAGTTTTAGAGCCAAATGTAGATGATCCTCACATGCAACCTGATCATTGTAGTAGGGACCAGGCTGACAATGCTACTATCAGTGAGGGCTATGACGGTAATTAATTTCCACTTATAATTTTTTCTAATTATACCTTGATGGTTGTCCTTATAACGTTTTTTTTTTAAATGATAGAGAATGTTTCCCTTGAGGATCTTACCACCAGAGAGGAAGACAGGGCAACAGTCCCAACGACGACAACTGGTGCACCAGGTAAATAATCTCATTGCATTTTTTTTATTAATATTACCAAACTAGTTCAATGATATTTAAAAACTGACAATTAAAATTTAATATTATCTGTTTTTGTAGGCGATGCCCCGTCACTGGATGAGACCAGACATCGTGACTACGCAACTAGGTCAGCAGTGCGGGTCGAAAGGCACGAAACAAGAGCAGAGCACGATGATATTGATGATGTAATTAGGAGCTTTAGAAATAGGAAGAAGGAAAAGAAAATTTGATAATGTAAAATATTGTATTATTATAAGACAAACGTTACCATACTTGGAACGTTTTTTGTGTTATATAAAAAACTCATTTATCATACTATTTTTATGTCAAGCATTAATTGCAATGTTTCCTTGCGTACTTTTTGTTGAATTGTTTTTTTACTAGTTATTGAATATTTTTTTTTATGCTCATGAAAGTAAAAATTGAAATATAGATTGGGTAGTGGGGAATTGAGAGTGATGTGAGGGGGGGGGAGGGGCCATAAGAGCTTCCACCTTCACGTGGTTGGCCCTGTTTAGTAGAGAATAATTTATTGGAGCGATTTAATCTTGGAGCAAACCTCCCTTGATCCAGCGTAGCAACAAAAAAGTCACTTTTGACTTAGTTGCTACTCTTTCAGATCGTGGGAGGCTTGTTCCAAGTTCATGCGACTCCAATAAATTGTTCTTGAAACGAAGAGGAGCTTATTCAGGTATGTTTTGAAATTTTCAACATATGTTCTAACATTATCATAAGAATGCATCTAGAGTAAAAAATACTACATCAATTACTTGTATTTATTGTATAGATAATGATGGATTTTGATTGACTTGGCAGTTCAGGTACAAATCCTCTTGCATCATGAGCAATACAACTTGTCAACCAAGGTCATGTCCAGGATATTTTTGCTTGTGCGCTTGACCAGGTTCGTAATGTCACATTTTTTAAGTTCCTTTACAGTTCATAATTCAATATTAAGCTTGTTCATGATTATTATCTAGGTTTTTTGTATGTGTTTTTTCATCTATTTGATTGTAAGCAACTATGCATGTTTCTTGTTGTTCACTATGATTTCTCCCATTACCACTCCCAAGATGAATCCGACTTTATTGTTACATAGGTTACTTTATTGTTACTATGATTTCCCCATTTACGATTTCATAGGTTACATCATGTAAAGTTGTCAATCTCAGGTTGGTGATGAGCTTTAGTTCTCCAGATTTGGGGCTTTTCTGATATTTTCTCCCTCATGTCATTCTTACATCACCTCGTTGTTTGAGCATGCCAATTGTCTACCACTTGTACCAATTGGCACATGTCAATCTCTGAGTGGTGCCACATTTCACCTATTTTCAGCCCACTTGACCACCTAAAAAACTCAAATCCACACACCATGTGTCTTTATCATGGAGTGCCACATGTCCTAGATATTTAGGCCGATAGGCCTTCTGTTATGAAAGAGATCAATTTTTTTTTGTCAACACTTCTTATCTAGGCACGACACCTGTTACTTGTTTAATCTGACGGTCACAGTCTCTCGGGTTACCTTCTAGGTTTGACATACCACTGGTTTCTGGTATATTTCCATGGAATCAGTCTGAAAATACCAGCAACAATCCACACACCTGCAACCATCAAAAGACCTGCCATTTTAGTAGCTGCATTTCTGCAACTGCCAATACACCTGCCGTTTTAGTTGCTGCATTTCGGCAGCTTCCAATACACCTGCCGTTTCATTCTCCTGGACTCTGTGTATGCATATTTTTCATATAATTTTATCACGAAGTTGGCTGCAGTGCTTTGACATGCCTTTGAATATTTTTGCAGGTTAGAAGACATTTCAGGCTAGAGCTAGTGAATAGACTTGATGAGATAGTTGTATTTGATCCTCTTTCTCGTGATGAGCTCAGAAAATTTGCTAGACTACATATGAAAGATGTAGCGATTCGTCTTGCAGAGAGAGGTGTTTCTTTAGGGGTTACAGATGCTGCTCTGGATCTTGTTCTTCAGGAAGCCTATGATCCTGTAAGTAATCAATTTGTTTTTCTTTCTTTCTTATTCAGAGTCTATCTTGCCAGGGGATGTGCCCGTTATGGTTTGTTATGAGACCGTTGTCAATTTCATCACCGTCCCTCATAATATGTTTGATTGTGTTTATAAATAATAAAAAATTATTACACCAAACAATAAAAAATTAACTGTACTATGAGTAATATGATATCTTGAAATAATTCTCATTATAATTTCATAACCTCTGCTCTCACTTGGTGGTGTCTATATCACTAAGTGTGTCTTCTTTAAAATTATAGTTACAACAGACAATGAACAATCAACTGCACCGTGAGTGATATCTTGTAATAATTCTTATTATAATTTCCTAACCTCTACTCTCACTAGGTGTCTATATCACTAGGTGTATCTATTTTAAAATTATAGTTTCAATGGTAGATAAATTGTTATCCTAAAATTATAGCTTTGATGGTGATACCTTGTGATTGATAATGCAGTTTGAAGCAGCTTTGGCTTTGCCTGTTACAACTTAAAAGTGGTTTTTAGCAATGGGAGTCATGTTTGTTAAGGTTCATACTAATATAAAGATCTTGTAATTCTATATTCAAGATAAGAGAAGATGGCCTCTGCTTTGGGCAGTATGACAACAATTTCCACATCTACCTCATTGGGTAACAATGGAAAGGGGAAGAATTTGGGTGCAATGTTTGATAATTATGGCAGACAATTGTCTTCTCTTTCATTTTTTTCACCCATTTCCTTTAATCGCTCAAGCAGAAGAGGGACTCTGAGATTACGTGACAGAGAGAAGGTAGTTAATACAAGAGCTATGGAAAAGGAGTTGTACTTCAACAAGGATGGCTCAATGACAAAAAAATTGCAGGTCAGAGAAAAAATTATGTTTAAAGGAAGGTCACCTGCACGTGAAACTTCACTACGGTGGATCTTTCCTTGTCCACTTATATTCAATTTTAATGTGTTATTTTAATTTTTCATGGAGGGTTGTTTTGGCATATGGTCTAGCATTCAATTGCACACTTACTGAAAGCATTGTCAATTTGTCTTGCAGGCGGTGTGAACAAACTTGCTGATCTTGTTGGAGTCACCCTTGGGGCGAAGGGAAAAATGTTGTCTTGGAGAGCAAGCATGGTTCTCCGAAAATAGCTAATGATGGTGTGACAGTAGCTAAGGAGGTAATTTGTAGATGTGTGCTCTAGTTTTCTTTTTAACGTTGTATTAGTTCCCCCTCTTAAATGTCTTAGATTTGGTAGGCATAATTTGAAAACTCAAAGGTGAAAGGAAACATATTTGTTACCTAGTGGTCTACTTGGCTTATGGACTAGCCACATTAGAGTAATGCATAAAGCTTTTCACAACAATAAAAGGAAAGGGTTATGGCTGAGTCAAATTTTATTGTTATTGACATTGTAATGAAATGTATCTCAATGCTATGGTTTTGGCCTTTTTATTGGTTGAATTAGAGGACCCAGTTGAAAATATTGGGGCCAAGTTGGTAAGGCAAGCTGCGGAAAAGACAAATGATTTAGCCGGGGATGGAACCACAACATCTGTTGTTCTTGCACATGTTGGAATATTGAAAAATTCCAGAACAATGAATGGAGAATAAATCTCCCTTCCTCTAACACAAAGAAAATAAAAATTTCTTTGACAGGAGACAGAGTTTCAATACTATGAAAACAAACTTCTATTCCCTTCAATAACTCAAAAAAAAACTATTACACTTCTTCCTCACTGAGAGGGATTACAAAATTATGACTGCTACAAAACGCAGTGCATAAAACCAACTCACTGTCTATTCAAAACAAACATACTCTGTCTCTAAAACACTCTGCTGTGTTTTTCACTTTCGCACTGCTGTGCATACACACTTAAAAAGTTACACTCAGTCTTTCACTTTTTACACACTGCTGTGTAATAAAAAATTTACATATTGTCTATAAAAAAAACTACCAAGCTTTTTTGTCCTTTTTATTTTTATATGCCGTAACATATAAAACATATTATAATAAACCCTCTTTTAAAAAAAATAAAATTAAAACTAAATTATATGGCCCACCTTTCATTTCGCATATGATATATATATATAACATATGTTTAAAACATATGTATATATTAAAGCATACATAAAATTAAACTATCAAAACATTAAAGAACCCTTTCCGTCGGACTTCAAAAGTCTGAATAGATTGAATTTCAAACCAAATTCACATTCCAAAATGGGATGCTGACGTCTGCCTAATTTTAACTCGAATTCTCAATCCAATGTGCCCTATAAAAAATTCGGGTCCGGTTTTCAGGTTTTCAGATTCCCTTCAATTTCATGCGATCCAATATTAATGCTCCACGTGTCCTCTTTTTGAATTTACAAAACTGTCAGGTAAATTTATGTTTGTTTAATTTCTGGTTGGTGAATTGCGTTAATGTTGGTTGTTGTGTTTAAATACAATCCTGTATAGAAATATGGCTGCGGTCGTCTACAAAAAAAACTTGCAGGAATTTTAAATGCTGAATTAAATTTCTGGATGGCATGCAAGCAACCTCCAAAAAAAAATGTTGCTGCTGCATCCGTCCTTCTGCTGCAGCAGTTGAAGTTAAAATTCAACAACACAGGGTTTAATAAGTGAGGTTGTAAAGGTAACTTTTTGTCGATAGTACTGGATTAAGATCATCTATTCATTTTTGTAGGGTCTTATGGTGTTTGGTTTTTTAGTTTTGGGTTGGGCTTATTGAGTCTAAGATAGTTTTTGAGTGAAAAAATTGCTATCAGGTATTAAAAATTTTGGTTCTTTTGTCAAAATTTATGAGCTTGTTAGGAAATACAAAACTGACAATGGTTGTATCTTAAATTTGTGGAAAATAATTTGAAATGAAACCTTTTTGTTTAGGTTGTTGTAGCAGGTGCAAACCCCATTCAAATTACTAGGGGCATTGACAAGACAATAAAGGCCCTTGCTTTGGAACTCAAAATTTTGTCAAAGGAGGTAAACGCTTGCCTTTTGAGTAGGCTGGTTTTCCTTTTTGCTGATGGTTTGGTGTATCTAATTGAATTAGTTGCCTAAGGTATTTTTGGTTGCAAACTCCTTTTCATTTTTCATATTGTATTGGCCTTGTGGAATGCATTTGATTGTGTGGTCTTGTTAGATCTACAACATTTGTAGTTGCTTAGTCTTATGGCCGAGGTGCACTTTTATTATGGAAATAGTTGATGCAATATTGTCATTTAATCCTTACTACAGGGTAGCATGTTGAGAAGTTTCTTGTGAAACATTTGGCATTCAAAATGACACTTGATCCTATACAACATCATGCACTTGACTTCAAAATTCATATTCAAAGTGTGCCAGACAATTCTTGCAAAATTTCAAATATTTATGTTGTTTTAAACCATTATCTTTTTCATGTACTGGATGCTGAAAATGTGAAAAAGACTTTGGTATGAAACCAACTGGTGAATAATTTCCAGCAAAACAACCACTTCCAAGACATGATTTAGAAGTAGAATATATGTACTTATGAAGCATAGAAATATATCCTTGATGCATTGTCAATGTTTGGCTAGGGTTATTTTTGGAGAAAATAACTCCTTATTCCTAGAATAGTGATCTTCAATACAAGTAAATGCCAGAGAAGAGAGATCATCATGTGACATAAACCTATTAACAAAAGTGAACAGGGAATGATTATTAATTATGGCATACTAAGTTGTTAGTGATTTTGACTATTTGTCTTTAACAAGTAAAAATGTTAAATTCCAAACTTACATCATCATGGTTTGGCATCATGAGCTTGACTAATTGTCCACCATGCTCATAATTTCATTGTTGTATTCATATCTATAAACAACATTTCAAATAATAATAAAAAATTTCTATAAGAAAAATCCAGACCTCCATGCTGCTGCTCCTTGTGAGACAAAGTCAAAATTACATTACACAATCTGACACATAAGAATCTCCTATATCCCGGTGGTATGTATCCAAATTCTTATAATAGTGTCTTCAAGACTTATGTTGACATTGCCAATGAGATATTTAAGCAATGAAAGATGGAGCCTTCTTCATTGTTGTATATGTAACAGTCTTTTATTAATATAAAGATTGATGGTTTTGTCTTTCTGAAAATGAAATGTAAAAATAATTTATTGCGGTCAATTGAAAAGTTTTTTTTTTAAAGCTTTTCATTATGGAAGGGTGACATAGATATATGCCCTTCTAATTGAAATTCGGACCTGCCCTTCAAATTTGATCACTGTGTGGGACCTTAACAAACAATAAAACTATTCCGTCGCACGTTATATAAAACATATAACAAAACCTTTGTCAAAACTTCAAACGAACCCTTTAGCCGTGGGTATTTCATCACGAATTGATCATTTTACCATGTACCTTATTCTAGAGGAATATTCTTCCACTTGATTAGGTACTTCATAATGGTTATATGTCAAAGAGATACATAATGTTTATCTATAACTTTTTGTGGTTCAAGAATCAACTTTCATTCTTCATCTAATTTTGAAAGTTCTATTTACATTAGCATATTTTTTGCCAAAACCTTTTTTAGGGAAGATACATGAAAAACCTTATGAATGCAAGAAGAAGAAAAATATAACTTCTATACCACTTGTGTAACCATAACACCTTTTTCTTGAATGGAGATTTCTTATAATGCTATAATCTAAAAAATACCCAATTACCCTCCTCAAATTATCTGTCACTTCAATGTTGTTCCCCTTGTTGCTTTATCACGTTTCATGTCATTTGAAGGTTTTCCATAATAATTTTCAAATTTTCTTTAGTATTTTCCATATGTGACTCTGTTTCCTATACTTTGGACTTATCTTGCAAAAATTATGAGATACTAGGAGTTGGATATCCATAAAGGGCCTTAAATGGGGAAATTTTAGTAGATGTCTGATAGGTAGTATCATATTACCATTCTTCCTCGACGAACCCACTTCATCCATTAAGATTTCTTTTCTAAAGAGTAACATTGTAGATAACCTTAAAAACATTTGTTAACTATTTTTGTTTGACCATTTGACTGTGTTTGATATGTAGAACTCATGGCAGCTAGTGTTTCTCCACTCATATTAAATAATTATTTCCAAAAGTTTCTTGTTACTATTACTTTAGGAAAACCATGAAGACTATGAATTTCTTTCATGGACACTTCTGCCACTTGGCTTGTTGTTTATGTACTTTGAGCTCTACAAAAAAATCTACAAAATTTCTCTATATAAATGACCACAAAAATGTAATACTTACCTTTATATTTCAGTAACCCTGTAATAAAGTCTATTGATATATCTTCTAGTCTTTGAATATGTATGTGGAATGGTTGAAGTAACCCTAGAGATTTTACTATCTCTCCTTTATTTATTATGCAAACTTGACCTTCTCTTACAAAATTTTGAATATCTTTCTTCATTCCTTCCAAAAATATATTTTTTGATCCTTTGAGATGTTTTAAGGAACCCTGCGTCCTACCATCAGAGAGACATGGGACTCCCTTAATACTTGTTTATTCAAATATGCTTGCATGCATAAAAATATTCTACATTTGCACCAAAGTATATCTCTCTTTCACTCCCAATGCTCCATAGAGTTCATCCCATCCTTTATAAATCTTAGTTTTTGTTTAGTACTATTGTCATTTTTCCATTATGGAAAGCTTCTTCTAGCCACCTAGGAATAGAAAATGTAATTGGATATAAATTTGAGGCCTCTTCTATTTTAGAAAGAGCATCATGTACTAAATTTTCCTTACCCTTTTTACAGATTATCTCAAAATTAAAACTTTGCATTTTTTCTCCTCATTTTTGTTAATCTTCCAATGAAATCCATAGCTTCAAAAAATACTTTATGCTATCATGGTATATCTTGACTTTAAAGTGCCTCCCAATGATATACTATCCCTATTTTTTATTGCATGTAATATTGCTTCCATTTATTTTTCATACGTAGATTTCACCAAATATTTTCTTTGAATTCCTTGCTTTTAAAAGCCAATGATATCCCTTATTGTGTTAATGTTACGTAAATTCTTTGTCCTAGTGCCTCACACTCTACTATGAATTTTTTACCAAAAGTAGGTGCAACCGATGTTGGTGTAGAAGACATGGCATCCATTACAAGAGAGAATGCCAAAGTAGCCTCATCATTCCATATAAATGATATTTTCTTCAAGAGATATGTGAGTGGACTTGAAATGCATGCATAATTCTTAACAAACGATCAATAATATCATGTAAGTCTAAAAAATCTTCTAAGAACCTTGATTTTCTTAGGAATAGGTCATTTTGTAATAGCTTGCATCTTTTGAGGCTCCAACTTCACTCCTTCCTTTAAAACAATATGAACCAAATACTCGAATTCTTATTTCCCAAAAGAACATTTGGATATTTTTACATAAAAATGATTGTTCTCAATAATTTATATAAATTTTCCACATGTTTAGTGTGGTATTCCCATGATTTATTATAAATATGTGTATTATCAAAGAAAACCAACATAAATTTTATAAGATGGGATCAAACAAAATTGCTCTTAAGTCGAGCTCACCAGACTTTAAATGGAAATAAACCATAATTCAAACCAAATTCATGTTCCAAAATAGCCTGCTAACATCGGCCAATTTTGTGACGTGAAAACCAAATGAATTCCGCCCTAATATTTTTCGGGTCCGAAGTTGGGATGGTGTATGGAGGGAGAGTTGTGATGAGAATTTCTTATCAAATTTACCCTAATATTTTTAGGGTCCGGATTTCCACTGCGCGAGCGGCCCAAACAAAGATCCACTCCAATCAATTTCTACCACGTGTCCTCAATCAAAAGTTGCCTTGTTCTCATATGCGGGTGAATTCGATGGCGTTTAAGGCAATGGGACCTGGATGTGGCGATTTCATATCAAATCGCATTAAGTTTTTTAACATTTTTCAATTAGCCAATATTTAAGTTCACGAGGTTTTTTACATCAAATCGCATTAATTTTTAACTTAACCTTTGTTCGAGATCGGACCTCCACTCCTGATTAGCGATTCTCGCATGCTCCAATATGATCCAGATTTCTCTTCGGCTCTCATTAATGATCGTAGATTAATTATGATGGGTGTCCTTCGATCGCATTGCGATCAGTTGATAAAATGGCAGCCTAGCCATGCTTTCGGATAGTAGCCGCTGGCGGGTTACATCGCTTCCTCGCTCACCGTGACGAGAAGGAGAAGTGGCCGACCGAGCCGCCGCTAGACCCGCTTTGCATATCCGCATTTGTCCTCGGCTTGGTCACGTGTTTGTCTTCCTCTCGTTTCTTGGAGATCTCTACTTCTCCGTCTCCTCTTGTGCCCACTGTCGAGACTCGCACCCATGCCTCGCCCTCGTGATCAGATGCCTCGTGCCCGCGAGGGGAGCACTAGGGTCAGCCCGCACGCTCCCTCCGGCCCTCAGCGAGCTCATCTTCCCGAGTCCCGCTGATTATTACGCGTGTTGCTATCCAGACACTTGCTAGGAGTGGGCGCTCCGAGTTATAGGATTTGGCCACCATATGGATTCGCTCCTCATTTCCCCACCGCTTCGCCTTCTTCTCACAACGCGCATCGCGCACGTCTGACCGCTCTCTAAACCACCCATGAATCGCGGCGCACCGTGGTTTTGCGAGGGAGAGCCCAAAACGGGAGGAGCAATGCACCCGTCCGGCGGGTCCGAGCTCGAGAAAAGCTAGCCGCATTCGGGCCTTTAGGAGGGAGAGCCGTGGCATGAATGTGGAGATAGCACCTGGCGATCCCGGGACCTTCCGGAAGGATGGTGCCAAATCGTGGAGGAACCACCGGAGGAGTAGTTTGGTTAATTTGGTTTTCTTTCTTCACACGGCCCACTGAAATTGAGGCATGTTTTAGATTATATTACCTGCCTTTGGACCTCCGCCACATTTTTTAAATTACTGATAAAGCATTCAAGATCGGCTTCCCAGCATGGGGGCATGCGTCTTTCCTTTAATTTGATTTTTTGATGACAAAATTTCCATAAGTCCCGGGCAATGTTTTTTGACTTTGGTGTAATTTTATTCCCACTTCGTTAATAGATTAACTTCTACTCAGATTGTTGCCCTCGTTTCTATTTTAAAGCCTCGTTTTATGAAATACAAAAGCCATGTTTATATGATTGTTTATAGTCGAAGCGCTCGCGGGTGGTTTATTAAATTAATATTTGCACTGCGGTCGAACTATGTTCATAACAATTGGATGTTGCCCGAGCTTTCTATTTTAAACACTCGTTTTGAAATACAAAGCCATGTTTATATGGTCTACGTATTATACTCTTTCTCCGTATATCCACAAAGGAACCTTTTTGCTATGAACGTGGTGGATGTCAGTAGTGGGCTCCTACGTGGAAACAAGCGAGCCCGAACCTTACATCTTGGATGCAACGGAGATGGTTACCAATTTTGGAATCAAGCCGAACACCGATCTTACAGGCTTGAACCTCGGGTTTTTGTAGATGGTTTTTTATTTCCGGGAACAAGTGAGCTAGAACATAAAATCGACCTTTTGGTTTATAGCATATCTCTATCACGGATGCTGTGTGTGAGGCGTATATCAACAGTACATGTCTACTTGCACATTTTGGGTGCTTTAATTTGTATTTGGAACAATGGACATCGGTACTCTATCCGTTGCTTTACTATTATACATACCGCTATGTTCACTTTCTTATAGATGCCTTGGGCATATTTGGATGCTTTCTCGGATTGTCGATACACCTCGTGGACCACTGCACGTATATCATGTCGTGTGCACATGGGGTATTTTTTCTATCATTGTCCGTAGAACTTCCACTTTTCGCGATGGATATTTGGGTTCCAATCTTCTGTAGGGATGTAAAAATATAATGATTTCATGGATTGTTTTACTTCGTATAATATATTCAAAACAACGTTTTTTCTCATTTGAGAAAAAAACACGATTAATGTTTATCGTCGCGCTTCGAAAACTAGCGATGTCTGGTGTATGTTCTCGGTTTATCGAGTATGGTCCGATGGTGTTTTTATATTTTGGACATATCACACTCCTCACATGATTACCATTTTTCTCCTGTTCAAGGATTTTGGGTACTTTAATTTGTGGTATTTGGAACAATGGACACCGTGCTCTATCTATTTCTTTACTATTCCCACATATATACTGCTATTTCACTTTCTTATAGATGCGGCATATTTGGATGCTTTCTCGCATTGTCGGTAATCTCCATGTGGACCATTACTTGGTTTTATATCATGTCCTCGTACGTGACATAGCATTTTTCTATCATTGTGCCGTGGGACTTCCACTTTTTTGGATGGATATTTGGGTTCCAGAAACTTCGAGATGTGAAAATGTAATGACTTCATGGCACGCTTGTACTTTCATACACATATTCAAAACAACATTTTTTCTCTTGTGATGATTGCTTTATAGCCTTCGCAAAGAGGTCATGCGTGGTTTATTATATTAATATTTCACTGGCCATTGGAATTCCCACAATTCATGGCAAATATTGGAGATTTGCGGCTATTCCGTTTTAAAGTTCTTCCTATTTATTGAACCGTCGGTTGCCGGTATACGACGCCTTGAAAGTGCTCGGAATTGTGACAACTTAAAAACGTCGGAAGAGCAACGGTATAAAAATGTTGGACCACATTTCATCGAGTGCAAAAGTTTACAAACGTTCCAGGAGCGATGTTCAAAACGGCTCACCACCATTTCCGTGGAATTGCGGCAGGCTTTACAAATGTCGCAAGAGCGACATCCAAAACGTCGGACCCCATTACGTCGGAATTGTGATAGTTTACAGACATCGGGACGAGCGACGCTCAAAACGTCGGACCAATACGTCGAATGACCGTGCGACTTTACAAATGTCGGAGAGAAATTTTCAAAACGTCGGACCACATTTCCATCGGAAATGTGACGCGCTTTACAAACGTCGAAGCGCGACGATTTGGGAAACGTCGGAAGAGCGACGCCTTGTTTGGAAGCGACGGAAAAAGTGGCGATAGTGTGACACACTTTTTAACCGCACTCGCAAATTGTGACGGGATGGAAAACCACATTTTTCCTATCCTCGAACTCGTCACTCTTGCGATGACTATGTGTTGGAATAGCGACGAATTGGCAGTGCGAGATTGAGAGAAAAATTTTCTAGTGAAAGGTGTACTTAAACATTCCTTGGGTCGTTAAATTCATCATTTTCTCGCGACACATTATCACCAAAAATGTTCTGTAAATATATATGAATGTAGGTTGATGGTCTTTGGAAAATATTAAAAAATAGCCAAGGATGGGTTCATCTACTTTTCTCGTCATTTGGATATCCTAATAAAGCAAGAAAGTAATGAGATGATGTGTCTAAGTAGCTTCGATGAGTCAGGGGAGGATGGACAAGGTGGGTTTTCTCTTCGCAATTCAACATCATCGAAGGAAGGTCTCAAAAATTTGGGCTCTGAGGGAATGTGAGTTTATGATACAACTCCATAAGAGTTTCTTGGGAGGAAAAATTCTTAATAGAGTCATTTTGAGGGAGTGATGTACATCAGAATGTTTCCATTTTGAGATACCACTACTCTTTTGATGGGATCGTACCTGCGTGTTATCACTCAAAAAATTAAAAATATCATTTTTGAAAAGAGTTACATAGTGTTCATGGGTCAAAAATAGGGTTTTAGGAGTCATTTTAAGTTTGACCAAGGGAAGCATTAAATTTTTTATAGTTTGATCCTACCCTAAGGTTTAAACAAACTCATTTTAAAGTCATTCATGTCAAATCATTCATCATTTTAGGATTAATTTCATTTCCCGAATTTTTTGTGGGAAAAATACCTAATAAGCCAAGAATCCCTACTTTTGTAGTGCATTCAGTGTAAAAAAGGCAGAAAGCACTACGAAACTGCTGAAAGTTTCGTAGCGAAATATGAAGCAAAATTATGTTTTCTGGTTTTGAGCAATCAATTTCAAAGGCGATTTCTAGGCAAACAGAAAGGAATTTTAAGAAAATGGGAGAGGTTAGTTTTAAAAAAACATAAAATAACAATAACCTCTCTCAATTTCCTCACAGGTGTTATCAGTTGAGATATACAAGGCTTTATTTGAAGCCCTAGTTTCATAAAACAGAGTTTTCCTGCTTTACACATGTTTTTCAAAGGCAGTTTCTGCACAGCAGGAGATGTGTTTCAAACAACCAAGAGATTTTTTTATTCAAGAAATAATGGCCTACAAAAACCTTATTCATTTTCTGAAACAACGTCATGGATAAGGAGATATAGGCTCTTTCCCAAGACCTATTTTTCAGAAACAGGAGAAATTTGCAAGAAATGCCTCAAGGAAGCTAAAATGAAGTGGGTTTACAGTTTGTATGGTTTGAAAATACTAAATACATGTTATGTTTGAGTTTTGGAGGTGAACATGGTTTTCTCTTGTCAAGTTTTTTGAAGAACCTGCATAATCAGAAGTTTCGTAGCGCATTCAGTGTAAAAAAGCAAAAAAGCGCTACGAAACTGTTGTAGGTGCTTTTCTTGCTTATTTTCATCAGATTTGAAAGGGTTCAAGACTAATTTAGGAACTAATTTGCTATGGAAGATGTATTAAAGGGTAATTAAAACAATATTGGAGGAAATAAGTCAAATATTTGAAGAATAAAGGTTGAAATAACAACGTTAAGAAAGGCGCTATGAAATTGCTATGTTTTTGTAGCGTAGAACATAAAAGCATTTTGAGCAATGTTCAAAGTGGTTTTAGATATATGGAGGCTAGAGAGGAGTTATGGGATGTGTTATTCCAACTTCCAACAGACAAGGACCACGAAATGAAGGGTACATGATGGTCAGAATGTTCAAAGAATGCCAAAAGATCTTATGCCTAAAAAAGAGGGTTATGTTTCCTATGTTGGTGGAGGTCAGCAAAATGGTCATGAAGAAATGAATCCCATCATCTAGATTTGACCATGTGATGATACACTCGGAAATTATGTAAATTTAAGTAGATAAGGTTGTTATAGATAGAAATAATCAGTTTGAGTCCTTTTTGGAATAGGACTATTAAGTAGATTAGGTGTCTTTTTGTAATAAATTTCATGTCTTATGGTTATGCAAAGTGTCAGTAGTTAGAAATTCGATGTATCTATCCTAGAGGCATATCATCCCATGTTTTAATATTTCTATTAAAGACCAAGAGTTCGAATTTGTAAAGGGTTGGACATTTTTGGAAAAACTGTGCTTGTTGTGAATTGACTAGTTTTTCAGCTAATACATAGAGCTTCTACTTGACCAACTTGAGATTCAGAAGGAGTTTTAGTATTTTCCTATTATATTTGCATCTCTTATATATCTCATTGCAGTGGTGTTCATCTATATTACTCAGAATTCATCTATTAGATTCTCTGAATTCCTATATAAGTGAACTGACAGTGTTTTTACAGTTTCATGTGTGTGTACATTATGACTAAAACTCTGATATGCCTCAACTTCCATGTTAAGTAGATTCACTGAATTAATAAATTGCTTTGACTCCATAAGCCCAATGTATACATGTTGATGTGATTCTCAACATACATCTATCATTTATCTGCTTATTACCTAAATAGATTTAGCCATCTATATTTTTATCTAAATGATTAAAACTTGAGAGAGCCCTCTCAGGCTGAGGAAGCTAAGCCTCAGTCCAAATATTGGTTTGAAATAGTTACACAAGATTGTCTAATCAAGAAGCCTATCAGGTCCAATTTTGTGATAACTTTTTGGTGCATCTGCCGGGAGTGTGAAGATATACATCTCCCGAAAATTATGAAGTTGAAATCTTGAAGGTAGCAGGAGCTTAGAATCTGTTCGAGGCTGTAACTACCTTGGCGACTCCGTTGTTGAAGAATTCAAAATTCATAGATTCATGGTGATTCCACTGGACATATGAAGAGCTTAGATGCTACCATTCTTGTTTCAAGATATGCATGTATAGATTTTTCAGGAATTCATGGTTTCCCAAATCATTTTCCCAAGGATGCATATTTTTTAAGGAATGGTCCAAAATTCAACGGAGAGGATTTGAGTTTGAACTTGATGAATATATCATATTTCTGTGACTTTACTGAGCTTCTTAGAGTCAAACATGAATATGTTTGCATCAGATTGTTCTATGATTCATTTCAAGGAAAATGAAACAATGGATTGAAAGCTTTCCTGTCAGATCTATTAAATCATTTATAGATTTTTGTCTTATATTTTTAGAAGAATGGATAGAAAAAACAAAGTTGGTGGCAGAATCTCGTTCAATTCAAGGCTCTAAACAATGGAATGATGATCATATTAATGAGGAAGTAGATGAAAATTTTTCTTTGTCCTTGTCTTCTTATCTAAAATCATTTGAATGCAAGTCAAAAGATAAGATTCAATTTTTGGATGAAGTTGCTAAGAACATCGAGAAAGACATTGAATTTTTACAACATCAAATTCAATCATATAGCCTTCATGATCATGATCATTCTTTTCAAAAGCTTTCCATGCCAAAACACAAAGAGAGGGTGTTGCTTCCTTTCTCTTTTGAGATTGATGAAGAATACATTGTTTTTGAAAATCAGTTTGAACAGCAGTTTGATAGCACACAACTGAAATCTTGTGTGGCTGAGAAAAGCATACATGAGTTGTCCAAAGCTGCAGAATGTCATGAGAAGCATCAAACAGATCATGTCTTCTTTGATCCTATAGCTGACTACATGGAAGAGTTCTACAGTCTAGAGTTTCAATTATATTTCCATTATGAGGATTAGATCCATTTTATGTTGCCTTGGTCATTTCAATATCATGCTTACTGTTGGTTCAAGTGTAGTCAACAAGTTCAAGTGTTAGATCAGAACAATGACTTGCTTCATTGGAAGTTTCATGTTGCTTGAGTTAAAAATGGAGATTGCAGTTGTTAGGGTAGGTAGGAATGTGTGAATAAGCTCAAAGTTGACTGAGCATCTTTTCAGTAGGTACAGATTTGGTTCTTCTATAGTGATCATCAAGCTTGAGCCCGAGGTGAAGGCCATTAGATTTTGAGGAGAAATCTTGCCAATTTAAAAGTTTTTTCTATTTTTCAAGAAGATGGATAGCAGCATTGGAACTACTAGTTCTTTAGTGTACCACAGGGGCACACTATCGCAAGTGGAGCCACTGTTATCACTCAAAAAATTAAAAACATCATTTTGAAAATATTAGTTATGTTCATGGGTCAAAATATGGTTTCAGGAGTCATTTTAAGTTTGACCAAGGGAAGCATTAAATTTTTTATAGTTTGATCCTACCCTAAGGTTTAAACAAACTCATTTTTAAAGTCCTTCATGTCAAATCATTTATCATTTGAGGATTCATTTCATTTCCCGACGTTTTTGTGCCAAAAATGCCTAATAAGCCAAGAATTCCTAATTTTGTAGCGCATTTAGTGTAAAAAAAGCAGAAAATGCTACGAAACTGCCGAAAGTTTCATAGCGAAATATGAAGCAAAAATCTGTTTTTTGGTTTTGAGCAGTCAACTTCAAAGGAGGTTTCTCAGAAAACAGTAAGGTATTTTACGAAACTGAGAGATTTTATTTTTAGAAACATGTCAAATAACAATAAACTCTCTCACTTTTCTCACAGGTGTTATCCGTTGGGATATATAAGGCTTTCTTTGAAGCCCTATTTTCAGAAAATAGAGTTTTCCTGTTTTACACATGTTTTTTAAAGGAAGTTTTTGGAGAGGAGGAGATGTGTTTCAAAAAAAAAAGAGACATTTTTATTCAAGACATAATGGCCTACACAAACATCCTTCATTTTCTCAAACAACATCATGGACTAGGAGATATAGGCTCTGTCCCAAGACCTATTTTTTAGAAGAAAAAAAAACAAGAGAAATCTGCAAGAAATGCCTCAAGGAAGCTAAAATGAAGTGGGTTTATAGTTTGTATGGTTTGAAAATACTGAAGATAGGTTATTTTTGAGTTTTGGAGGAAAAACCGGTTTTCACTTGGCAAATTTTGGAAGAATCTGCATACTCAAAAGTTTCATAGCGCATTCAGTGTAAAAAAACAGAAAAGCACTACGAAACTGTTGTAGATTCTTTTCTTGCTTATTTTGATCAGATTTGAAAGGGTTGAAGACTGAGATAGGAGCTCAATTTTCTATGGAAGATGTATTAAAGGGCAATTAAAACAATGTTGGAGGAAATAAGTCAAAGGTTTGAAGAATAAAGGTTGAAATAGCAGTGCTACGAAAGGCGCTACGACACTACTGTTTAAAGTGGTTTTGAGCAGTGTTTAAAGTGGTTTTAGATAGCTGGAGGCTAGGGAGGAGTTATGGGACATGTTATGCCAACTTCCAATAGTCAAGGAACAGGAAATGAAGGGTACATGATGGTCAAAATGTTCAAAGAATGCCAAAAGATCTTATGCCTAAAAAATAGGGTTTTGTTTCCTATGTTGGTGGAGGTCAGCAAAATGGACCATCATCCAGATTCGACCATGTGATGATACACTTGGAAATGATGTAAATTTAAGTATATAAGGTTTTTATAGATAGTAATAAGAAATTTAAGTCCTTTTTGGAATAAGACTGTTAAGTAGATTAGGTGTCTTTTTGTAATAAATTCCATGTCTTATGGTTATGCAATGTGTCAGTAGTTAGAAATTCGATGTATCTAGCCTAGAGGCAGATCATCCCATGTTGTAAGATGTCTATTAAAGACCAAGAGGTCAAATTTGTAATGGGTTGGACATTTTTGGCAAAACTATGCTTGTTGTGAATTGACTGTTTTTTCAGCTAATACAAAGATCTTCTACTTGACCAACTTGAGATTCAGAAGGAGTTTTAGTGTTTTCCTATTATATTTGCATCTCTTATATATCTCATTGCAGTGGTGTTCATCTATATTACTCAAAATTCATCTATTAGATTCTCTGACTTCCTATATAAGTGAACTGACTGTGTTTTTACAGTTTCATGTGTGTGTACCTTATGACTAAAACTCTGATATGCCTCAACTTCCATTTTAAGTAGATTCATTGAATTACTGAATTGCTTTGACTCCATAAGCCCAATGTATACCTGTTGATGTGATTCTCAACCTACATCTATCATTTATCTTTTTATTACCCAAGTAGAGGTAGCCATCTATATTTTTATATAAATGATTAACACTTGAGAGAGCCCTCTTAGGCTGAGGAGGCTAAGCCTCAGTCCAAAGATTGGTTTGAAATAGTTACACAAGATTGTTTGATCAAGCATCCTATCGAGTCCAATTTTGTGATAACATTTTGGTGCGTCTTCCGGGAGTGTGAAGATATACATCTCTCGAAAATTATGAAGCTGAACTCTTGAAGGTAGCAGGGGCTCCGAATCTGTTCGAGGCTGAAACTACCTTGGCGACTCCATTGTTGAAGAATTCAAAATTCATAGATTCATGGTGATTCCACTGGACATATGAAGAGCTCAGATGCTGCCATTCTTGTTTCAATATATGCATGTATATATTTTTCAGGAATTCATGGTTTCCCAAATCATTTTCCCATGGATGCATATTTTTTAAGGAATGGTCCAAAATTTAATGGAGAGGATTCGAGTTTGAATTTGAAGCATATATCATATTTCTGTGACTTTACTGAGCTTCTTAGAGTCAAACATGAAGATGTTTGCATCATATTGTTCTATGATTCATTTCAAGGAAAATGTAAACAGTGGATTGAAAGCTATCATTTACATATTTTTGTCTTATGTTTTTAGAAGAATGGATAGACAAAACAAAGTTGGTGGCAGACTCTCCTTCAATTGAAGGCTTTAAAAAATGGAATGATGATCATATTAATGAGGAAGTAGATGAAAAATTTTCTTTGTCCTTGTCTTCTTATCTAAAATCATTTGAATGCAAGTCAAAAGATAAGATTCAATTTTTGGATGAAGTTGCTAAGAACATCGAGAAAGACATTGAAGTTTTACAAGGTCAAATTCAATCATATAGTCTTCATGATCATGATCATTCTTTTCAAAAGCTTTCCATGCTAGAACACAAAGAGAGGGTGTTGCTTCCTTTCTCTTTTGAGATTGATGAAGAATACATTGTTTTTGAAAATTAGTTTGAACAGCAGTTTGATAACACACAACTGAAATCTTGTGTGGCTGAGAAAAGCATACATGAGTAGTCCAAAGCTGCAAAATGTCATGAGAACCATCAAACAGATCATGTCTTCTTTTATCCTATAGCTGACTACATGGAATAGTTCTACAGTCCAGAGTTTCAATTATATTTTCATTATGAGGATGAGATCCATTTTATGTTGCCTTGGTCATTTCAGTGTCATGCTTACTGTTGGTTCAAGTGTAGTCAATAGGTTCAAGTGTTAGATCAGATCAATGACTGGCTTCATTGGAAGTTTCATGTTGCTTGAGTTAAAAATGGAGATTGCAGCTGTTAGGGTAGGTAGGAATGTGTGAATAAGCTCAAAGTTGACTGAGCATATTTTTAGTAGGTACAGATTTTGTTCTTCTACAGTGATCATCAAGCTTGAGCCCGAGGTGAAGGCCATTAGATTTTGAGGAGAAATCTTGCCAATTTCAAAGTTTTTTCTATTTTTCAAGAAGATGGATAGCAGCACTGGAACTACTAGTTCTTTAGTGTACCAGAGGGGCACACTATCCCAAGTGGAGCCACTGTTATCACTCAAAAAATTAAAAACATCATTTTGACAAGATTACTTATGTTCATGGGTCAAAATATGGTTTTAGAAGTCATTTTAATTTTGACCAAGGGAAGAATTAATTTTTTTATAGTTTGATCCTACCCTAAGGTTTAAACAAACTCATTTTTAAAGTCCTTCATGTCAAATCATTCATCATTTTAGGATTCATTTCATTTCCTGACGCTTTTGTGCCAAAAATGCCTAATAAGCCAAGAATCCATACTTTTGTAGTGCATTCAGTGTAAAAAAGGCAGAAAGCGCTACGAAACTACCGAAAGTTTCGTAGCGAAATATGAAGCAAAAATCTGTTTTTTGGTTTTGAGCAATCAACTTCAAAGGCGGTTTCTCAGAAAATAGTAAGGTATTTTACGAAACTGAGAGAGTTTATTTTCAAAAACATGTCAAGTAAAAATAAACCCTCTCACTTTTCTCACAGGTGTTATCCATTGGGAGATATAAGGCTTTCTTTGAAGCCCTATTTTCAGAAAATAGAGTTTTCCTGTTTTACACATGTTTTTTAAAGGAAGTTTCTGGATAGGAGGAGATGTGTTTCAAAAAACCAAGAGATTTTTTTATTCAAGACATAATGGCCTACACAAACCTCCTTCATTTTCTCAAACCGCATCATGGACTAGGAGATATAGGCTCTGTCCCAAGACCTATTTTTCAGGAGAAAAAAAAACAAGAGAAATATGCAAGAAATGCCTCAAGGAAGCTAAAATGAAGTGGGTTTACAGTTTGTATGGCTTGTAAATACTGAACATAGGTTATGTTTGAATTTTGGAGGAAAAAATGGTTTTCACTTGGCAAATTTTTGAAGAATATGCATACTCAAAAGTTTCATAGCGCATTCAACATAAAAAAGCAGAAAAGTGCTACGAAACCGCTGTAGCTTCTTTTCTTGCTTATTTTGATCAGATTTGAAAGGGTTGAAGACTGAGTTAGGAGCTCAATTTTCTATGGAAGATGTATTAAAGGTTAATTAAAACAATATTTGAGTAAATAATTCAAAGGTTTGAAGAATAAAGGTTGAAATAGCAACGCCACGAAAGGCGCTACGACACTATTGTGTTTTCGTAGTGCAGAGCATAAAAGCATTTTGAGCAATTTTTAAAGTGGTTTTAGATAGCTAGAGGCTAGGGAGGAGTTATGGGACGTGTTATGCCAACTTTCAATAGCCAAGGACCATGAAATGAAGGGTACATGATGGTCAGCATGTTCAAAGAATGCCAAAATATCTTATGCCTAAAAAATAGGGTTCTGTTTCCTATGTTGGTGGAGGTTAGCAAAATGGTCATGAAGAAATGAAGACCATCATCCAGATTCGACCATGTGATGATACACTTTGAAATGATGTAAATTTAAGTATATAAGGTTGTTATAGATAGCAATAAGTAGTTTAAGTCCTTTTTGGAATAAGACTGTTAAGTAGATTAGGTGTCTTTTTGTAATAAATTCCATGTCTTATGGTTATGCAATGTGTCAGTATTTAGAAATTCGATGTATCTAGCCTAGAGGAAGATCATCCCATGTTGTAAGATGTATATTAAATACCAAGAGGTCAAATTTATAAAGGGTTGGACATTTTTGGCAAAACTGTGCTTGTTGTGAATTGACTGGTTTTTCAGCTAATACAAAGATCTTCTACTTGACCAACTTGAGATTCAGAAGGAGTTTTAGCGTTTTCCTATTCTATTTGCATCTCTTATATATCTCATTGCAGTGGTGTTCATCTATATTACTCAGAATTCATCTATTAGATGCTTTGACTTCCTATATAAGTGAACTGACTGTGTTTTTACAGTTTCATGTGTGTGTACCTTATGACTAAAACTCTGATATACCTCAACTTCCATGTTAAGTAGATTCACTAAATTATTGAATTGCTTTGACTCCATAAGCCCAATGTATACCTACTAATGTGATTCTCAACCTACATCTATCATTTATCTGTTTATTATTTAAATAGAGTTAGCCATCTATATTTTTATCCAAATCATTAACCCTTGAGAGAGCCCTCTTAGGTTGAGGAGGCTAAGCCTCAGTCCAAAGATTGGTTTGAAATAGTTACATAAGATTTTCTAACCAAGCAGCCTATCAGGTCCAATTTTGTGATAACATTTTGGTGTGTTTGTCGAGAGTCTGAATATATACATCTCCCGAAAATTATGAAGCTAAACTCTTGAAGGTAGCATGAGCTCATAATCTATTCGAGGCTACAACTACCTTGGCGACTCCATTGTTGAAGAATTCAAAATTCATAGATTCATGGTGATTCCACTGGACATATGAAGAGCTCAGATGCTGCCATTCTTATTTCAAGGTATGCATGTATAGATTTTTCAGGAATTCATGGTTTCCCAAATCATTTTCCCAAGGATGTATATTTTTTAAGGAATGGTCCAAAATTCAATGGAGAAGATTTGAGTTTGACTTTGAAGCATATATCAGATTTTTGTGACTTTCCTGAGCTTCTTAGAGTCAAACATGAAGATGTTTGCCTCATATTTTTCTATGGTTCATTTCAAGGAAAATGTAAATAATGGATTGAAAGCTTTCCTGTCAGATCTATTATGTCATTTGCAGATTTTTGGCTTATGTTTTTAGAAGAATGGATAGACAGAACAAAGTTGGTGGCATACTCTCCCTCAATTCAAGGCTTTAAAAAATGGAATGATGATCATATTAATGAGGAAGTGGATGAAATTGTTTCTTTTTCCTTGTCTTCTTATCTAAAATCATTTGAATGAAAGTCAAAAGATAAGATTCAATTTTTTGGATGAAGTTGCTAAGAACATCGAGAAAGACATTGAAGTTTTACAAGGTCGAATTCAATCATATAGTCTTCATGATCATGATCATTCTTTTCAAAATCTTTCCATGCCAGGAAACAAAGAGAGGGTGTTGCTTCCTTTCTCTTTTGAGATTGAGGAAGAATACATTGTTTTTGAAAATTATTTTTAACAATAGTTTGATAGCACAAAAATGAAATCTTGTGTGGCTGAGCAAAGCATACATGAGTTGTCCAAAGCTGTAGAATGTCATGAGAAGCATCAAATAGATCATGTCTTCTTTGATCCTATAGCTGACTACATGGAAGAGTTCTACAGTCCAGATTTTAAATTATTTTTTCATTATAAGGATTAGATCCATTTTATGTTGCCTTGGTCATTTCAGTATCATGATTACTATTGGTTCAAGTCCAGTCAACAGGTTCAAGTGTCAGATCAGATCAATGACTGGCTTCATTGGAAGTTTCATGTTGCTTGAGCTAAAAATGGAGATTGCAGCTGTTAGGGTAGGTAGGAATGTGTGAATAAGCTCAAATTTGACTGAGCATATTTTCAGTAGGTACAGATTTGGTTCTTCTGCAGTGATCATCAAGCTTGAGCCCGATGTGAAGGCCATTAGAGTTTGAGGAGAAATCTTGCCAATTTCGAAGTTTTTTCTGTTTTTCAAGAATATGGATAGCAGCACTAGAACTATTAGTTCTTTAGTCTACCATAGGGACACACTATCCCAAGTGGAGCCACTGTTATTACTGAAAAAATTCAAAACATCATTTTGACAAGATTACTTATGTTCATGGGTCAAAATATGGTTTTAGGAGTCATTTTAAGTTTGACCAAGGGAATCATTAAAAATTTTATAGTTTGATCCTACCCTAAGATTTAAACAAACTCATTTTTAAAGTCCTTCATGTCAAATCATTCATCATTTTAGGATTCATTTCATTTCCCAAATTTTTTATGCCAAAACTACCTAATAAGCCAAGAATCCCTACTTTCGTAGCACATTCAGTGTAAAAAATACAGAAAGCGCTACGAAACTGTTGAAAGTTTCATAGCGAAATATGAAGCAAAACTTTGTTTTATGGTTTTGAGAAGTCAACTTCAAAGGTGGTTCCTGAGCAAACAACAAGGTATTTTAAGAACCTGAGAGAGGTTATTTTTAAGAACATATCAAATAAAAATAAATTCTCTCACTTTTCTCACAGGTGTTATCAATTGGGAGATACAAGGCTTTCTTTGAAGCCTTATTTTTAGAAAATAGAGTTTTCCTATTTTGCACATGTTTTTCAAAGGCAGTTTCTGGACAGAAGGAGATGTGTTTCAAAAACCTAAGAGAGGTTGTTATTCAAGAAATAATGGCCTATAAAAACCTCCTTCAGTTTCTCAAAATACATCATGGATTAGGACATATAGGCTCTGTCCCAAGACCTATTTTTCAGAAGAAGAAAAAAATAAATAAATAAAAACAGGAGAAATCTGCAAGAAATGCCTCAAGGAAGCTAAAATTAAGTGGGTTTACAGTTTTTATGGTTTGGAAATATTGAATACAGGTTATGTTTGAGTTTTGGAGGCAAACACAGTTTTCACTTGGCAAATTTTTTAAGAATCTACATACTCAGAAGTTTCGTAGCGCATTCAGTGTAAAAAGGCAGAAAAACACTATGAAACTGTTGTAGCTTCTTTTATTGCTTATTTTGATCAGATTTGAAAGGGTTGAAGACTGAGTTAGGAACTCAATTTTCTATGGAATATGTATTAAATAGTAATTAAAACAATCTTGGAGGAAATAAGTCAAATATTTTAAAAGTAAAGGTTGAAATAACAATGCTACGAAAGGCACTATGAAACTGTTGTGTTTTCCTAGTGCAAAACAAAAAAGCATTTTGAGCAGTGTTTAAAGTGGTTTTAGACATTTGGAGGCTAGGGAGGAGTTATGGGACATGTTATGCCAACTTCCAACAGCCAAGGACCACAAAATGAAGGGTACATGATGGTCAGAATGTTCAAAGAATGCCAAAATATCTTATGCCTAAAAAGCAGGGTTTTGTTTCCTATGTTGGTGGAGGTCAGCAAAATGGTCATGAAGAAATGAATCCCATCATCCAGATTCGACCATGTGATGATACACTTGTCAATGATGCAAATTTGAGTAGATAAGGTTGTTATAGATAGAAATAAGTAGTTTGAATCCTTTTTGGAGTAGGACTGTTAAGTAGATTAGGTGTCTTTTTGTAATAAATTCCATGTCTTATGGTTATGCAAGGTGTTAGTGGTTAGAAATTCGATGTATCTAGCCTAGAGGTAGATCATCCCATGTTGTAAGATGTCTATTAAAGACCAAGAGGTCAAATTTGTAAAGGGTTGGACATTTTTGGAAAACCTGTGCTTGTTGTGATTTGACTGTTTTGGTATTAGCTAATACAGAGATCTTCTACTTGACCAACTTGAGATTCAGAAGGAGTTTTAAGGTTTTCCTATTCTATTTGCATCTCTTATATATCTCATTGCAGTGGTGTTCATCCATATCACTCAGAATTCATCTATTAGATGCTTTGACTTCCTATATAAGTGAACTGACTATATTTTCATAGTTTCATGTGTGTGTACCTTATGACTAAAACTCTGATATGCCTCAACTTCCATGTTAAGTAGATTCACTGAATTACTGAATTGCTTTGACTCCATAAGCCCAATGTATACCTACTGATGTGATTCTCAACCTACATCTATCATTTATCTGTTTATTACCTAAATAGAGTTAGCCATCTATATTTTTATCCAAATCATTAACCCTTGAGAGAGCCCTCTCAAACTGGGGAGGCTAAGCCTCAGTACAAAGATTGGTTTGAAATAGTTACATAATATTTTCTAATCAAGCAGCCTATCAGGTCCAATTTTTTGATAATATTTTAGTGCATCTACTAGGAGTCTAAAGATATACATCTCCCGAAAATTATGAAGCTGAACTCTTGAAGGTAGCAGGAGCTCAGAGTCTGTTCGAGGCTACAACTACCTTGGCGACTCCATTATTGAAGAATTCAAAATTCATAGATTCATGGTGATTCCACTGGACATATGAATAGCTCAGACACTGCCATTCTTGTTTTAAGGTATGCATGTATATATTTTTCAGGAATTCATGGTTTCCCAAATCATTTTCCCAAGGATGCATATTTTTTAAGGAATGGTCCAAAATTCAATGGAGAAGATTTGAGTTTGACTTTGAAGCATATATCATATTTATGTGACTTTACTCAGCTTCTTAGAGTAAAAAATGAAGATGTTTTCATCATATTTTTCTATGATTCATTTCAAGAAAACTGTAAACGGTGGATTGAAAGCTTTCGTGTCAAATCTATTAAGTGATTTGCAGATTTTTGGCTTATGTTTTTAGAAGAATGGATAGACAGAACAGAGTTGGTGGCAGACTCTCCTTCAATTCAAGGCTTTAAACAATGGAATGATGATCATATTAATGAGGAAGTAGATGAAAATTTTTCTTTGTCCTTGTCTTCTTATCTAAAATATCATTTGAATGCAAGTCAAAAGATAAGATTCAATTTTTGGATGAAGTTGCTAAGAACATCGAGAAAGACATTGAAGTTTTACAAGGTCAAATTCAATCATATAGTCTTCATGATCATGATCATTCTTTTCAAAAGCTTTCCATGCTAGAACACAAAGAGAGGGTGTTGCTTCCTTTCTCTTTTGAGATTGAGGAAGAATACACTGTTTTTGAAAATTAGTTTGAACAACAGTTTGATAGCACACAACTGAAATCTTGTGTGGTTGAGCAAAGAATACATGAGTTGTCCAAAGCTGTAGAATGTCATGAGAAGCATTAAACAGATCATGTCTTCTTTGATCCTATAACTGACTACATGGAAGAGTTCTACAGTCCAGATTTTCAATTATATTTTCATTATGAGGATTAGATCCATTTTATGTTGCCTTGGTCATTTCACTATCATGCTTACTGTTGGTTCAAGTGCAGTCCACAGGTTCAAGTTTCATATAAGATCAATGGCTAGCTTCATTGGAAGTTTCATATTGCTTGAGTTAAAAATGGAGATTGCAACTGTTAGGGTAGGTAGGAATGTGTGAATAAGCTCAAAGTTGACTGAGCATCTTTTCAGTAGGTATAGGTTTGGTTCTTCTGCAGTGATCATCAAGCTTGAGCTTGAGGTGAAAGCCATTAGAGTTTGAGGAGAAAGCTTTCCAATTTCAAAGTTTTTTTTTCTGTTTTTCAAGAATATGGATAGCAGCACTAGAACTACTAGTTCTTTAGTCTACCACAGGGGCACACTATCTCAAGTGGAGCCACTGTTATCACTCAAAAAATTCAAAACATAATTTTGACAAGATTAATTATGTTCATGGGTCAAAATACGGTTTTAGGATTCATTTTAAGTTTGACCAAGGGAAGCATTAAATTTTTTATAGTTTGATCCTACCCTAAGGCTTAAACAAACTCATTTTTAAAGTCCTTCATGTCAAATCATTCATCATTTTAGGATTCATTTCATTTCCCGAAATTTTTGTGCCAATACTACCTAATAAGCCAATAATCCCTACTGTCATAGTACATTCAGTGTAAAAAAGGTAGAAAGCACTACGAAACTGCTGAAATTTTCGTAGCGAAATATGAAGCAAAACTTTGTTTTCTTGTTTTAAGAAGTCAACTTCAAAGGAGGTTTCTGAGAAAACAAAAAGGTATTTTAAGAAACTGAGCGAAATTATTTTTAAAAACATATCAAATAACAATAACCTCTCTCAATTTTCTCACAGGTGTTACCAGTTGGGAGATACAAGGCTTTCTTTGAAGCCCTAGTTTCAGAAAATAAAGTTTTCCTGTTTTACACATGTTTTTCAAAGGCATTTTCTGGACAATAGGAGATGTGTTTCAAAAAACGACAAGAGGTTTTTATTAAAGAAATAATGGCCTACACAAACCTCCTTCAATTTCTTAAGCTACATCATGGATTAGGTGATATAGGCTCTGTCCCAAGACCTATGTTTCAGAAGAAAAAAAAACAGGAGAAATCTGCAAGAAATGTCTCAAGGAAGCTAAAATGAAGTGGGTTTACAGTTTGTATGGTTTGAAAATACTAAAGACAGGTTATGGTTGAGTTTTGGAGGCGAACACGATTTTCACTTGGAAAATTTTGAAGAATCTGCATACTCAGAAATTTCTTAGCACATTCAGTGTAAAAAAGCAGAAGAGCGCTACGAAACTACTGTAGTTGCATTTATTTCTTATTTTGATCAGATTTGAAAGGGTTGAAGACTGAGTTAGGAACTAAATTTGCTATGGAAGATGTATTAAAGGGTATTAAAACAATATTGGAGGAAAGAAGTCAAAGAATTGAAGAATAGAGGCTAAAATAGCAGCGCTACGAAAGGCGCTACGAAACTGTTGTGTTTTCGTAGCACAGAACATAAGAGCATTTTGAGCAGTGTTTAAAGTAGTTTTAGATAGATGGAGGCTAGGGAGGAGTTATGGGATGTGTTATTCCAACTTACAATATCCAAGGACCATGAAATGAAGGGTACATGATGGTCAGAATGTTCAAAGAATGCTAAAAGATCTTATTCCTAAAAAATAGGGTTTTGTTTCCTATGTTGGTGGAGGTCAGCAAAATGGTCATGAAGAAATGAAGCCCATCATCTAGATTCGAACATGTGATGATACACCTAGAAATAATGTAAATATAAGTAGATAAGGTTGTTATAGATAGAAATAAGCAGTTTGAGTCCTTTTTGGAATAGGACTGTTAAGTAGATTATGTGTCTTTCTATAATAAATTCCACGTCTTATGGTTATGAAAGGTGTTAGTAGTTAGAAATTCGATGTATCTAGCCTAGAGGAAGATCATCCCATGTTGTAAGATGTCTATTAAAGACCAAGAGGTCAAATTTGTAAAGGGTTGGACATTTTTGGAAAAACTGTGCTTGTTGTGAATTGACTGGTTTTTCAGCTAATACAGAGATCTTCTACTTGAACAACTTGAGATTCAGAAGGATTTTTAGTTTTTTCCTATTCTATTTGCATCTATTATATATCTCATTGTAGTGGTGTTCATCTATATTACTTAGAATTCATCTATTAGATGCTCTGAATTCCTATATAAGTGAACTGACTGTGTTTTTACAGTTTCATGTGTGTGTACCTTATGACTAAAACTCTGATATGCCTCAAGTTCCATGTTAAGTAGATTCACTGAATTACTGAATTGCTTTGATTCCATAAGCCAAATGTATACTTTTTGATGTGATTCTCAACCTAAATCTATCATTTATCTGTTTATTACCTAAATATAGTTAGCCACATATATTTTAATCCAAATCATTAACCCTTGAGAGAGCCCTCTCAGGCTGAGGAGGCTAAGCCTCAGTCCAAAGATTGGTTTGAAATAGTTACATAAGATTGTCTTATCAAGCAGCCTATCAAGTCCAATTTTGTGATAACACATATAATTCACCTATACTACTTATTTTTTTTACACTTATATTGATGCATATGACACGTTTTTTATTAATTTTTAAAATCTCCAAGTATAAATATGTTTATCAAATAATGACAATGTATTTTTTACATGTTTTGCATATTGCAGTTGAAACACCGCAAGGCAACGTGGTGTAATGGCCACAAATTTCGCACCAAAAGTTTGGATGAAAAGCAGATAACTTCAGATAGTGGAATAAGTGCAATATTCCAGGTAGAGAGCATTGCATCTAGAGGTGAAAAACATCCAAAAGTATCTGTAAATCGATAATATGGGTATCTGGATTATATACTTGAGTGTGAATTATATCCTTCAAATTAGTTGTGTTCGATGTCAAATGGTACAGGCTACGAATCAATGAACGTGATCTCGATAGAACTGCTATTCAACATGCTAATGGATTTACCATGGTCAATACAAGGAATGTTGAGCCAGGCTCAGAGCCCTATGTTCTTCCAAGCCAATGCGAACAAGTATTTTACTCATAGGTTCCAGGTAACGCAGGTTGGTCCTACGTTGTTAGATATGATTCAAGAGGAAGGTCGATAAAGTATAATTTAGTGGAAGAAGATGATATTGAAGAAGAAGATGATGTAGAGGATCAAGGGGTTCATGCGTCAGATGAATACATTGAAGAAGCTCAAGGATATGTTAATCGAGACAATGTTTTGGACAAACTAGATGATATTGACAATACATCGGGATAATAACTTGAAGAGGTCAAACCAAAAGTGGGAGAGGATATTCTGGATGATCATATAGACGATGATGATCATGATGTTGACATGGCCAATCCTTTGAACATGAATTTTGAACACGATGATACAAATGATGAGTTGGACGAAGAAGAACATTAATGATATCAAAATGTTGAAATGTACGAGGTATGTATTTATATGTTTTTAGTTGGTTTTTTCTCTTTCATTTACCTTCAATAGTAAATAACTTTGTCTAAGATATTATTATGGAAATTTATTTTAACTTGATCTTCATATGGAAACTCATCGAGCTAGAGGTGAGAGGAAACAATGCAATGGAAGAACTAGTGAATGAAAAAATTAAAATATATATAAAATATAACTATATATAAAATTAAACATAAATATGAATATATATATTAAATAACCAATATTAAAAATTAA
Organism: Pinus albicaulis; assembly: GCA_034641835.2. Classification (NCBI taxonomy): domain Eukaryota; kingdom Viridiplantae; phylum Streptophyta; class Pinopsida; order Pinales; family Pinaceae; genus Pinus; species Pinus albicaulis. The sequence continues at coordinate 533,218,995 of CM076570.1, read as the reverse complement.
AAATTAAAATATAAAATATAAAACAAAAAATGTCTAAAAAAAAATTCAAAAAACTAAAAATACTTCTAATTCTTGCGCGCTTATATGAATTATGCCCAACCCCACACCCTTCCCCTCAACCCATTAACTCATCGCATACGCTAGACTGGTCTCCTTGCACTCAACACAAATACCCCACTAAAACCCCACTCACTCAGTACCGGTGCATTCCAAACACTTACTCAGCAGAGGACTCACCGCAGACGGTGATTGTGCTTCATTCACAAGTGACGGTGACGGTTCTTAATCTACAGGTGATGACGCTTCATCTAGAATGATGATGGTTCTTCATCTACAGGTGACGAAACTTCATCTGGCCACTCAATAGAGGATTCAACGCATAAGCATACCCCACTCTATATTCGACCAGCGGCCATGCTAAGTTTCATTACTTATTTAGACTGACTATGTGGCAACTACAACATAAAATCCATGCTTATGTGTTACTATTCAAATAGGGGTAGAGGCCAAACTAAATACTGTTCATGTAAATATTGCCTAATGGGTGTTTCCAAACTCCACATACAATTTCCCTAACCAAAGGATCCTCTTGTGCAATCCACAATAGATATAATTTCAACCTTAATTAGGTTACAACAATTTTTCCAAAATCTCTTTCAAAACCTCATTCATTAGAATATTCTTTTAGGATTTCTCCATATTTTGGAGCAATGTATCTAGAAGGAAACAGGGGCACATAGTGAGAATCACCATACAAGATGGATATAATAGGGGTCATGTAAAAGGAAAATCTATTTCACTATTTCACTATTTCAATCCAAGCATGAGAGAAAAGACTTGGTTTTTAAAGTGGCTACAGTGGAGGATGAGCCACAACTTGCCAAGAAATTCTCCACATTGTTAAAGAAAGAGTATGTCTCACTCCTAGATTCAAAGGATATTTCAGAAGATGGTTGGTATCTAGACAGTGGTGCCACATGCCATATGACAAGGGAGTGTGATCTATTTCAACCACTTAACTCAGTAGCTACTAGATTCTTGATGAGGTTTGGGATACACACTGAAGGAATAGTTGGTACAAGAGAGGGTTCAATTGTATTTGAGTTAGAATCAGGATGGACTGTAGCCTTTCATCATGTTCTATATGTTCCTCGTCTGAGAGTGAATGTGATCTCTGTTTCAGCCTTGGAGGATCAAGGCTATAAAATTGAGTTTAGAGGAGAGTCAGTACAGTTATAGCCAGAGGGAGTTGTGTATGCTGAGGAATCCATCATACTAGGGATCATAGAGGGAAAATTATACTGATTATGGGGTTGACCTCTAGTTTGAGAGGGACATAGAGCTAGTTATGCAACATTTTTGAGGAGGTAGGAGGACCGCCTTAGTAGACTCACTCGGTGGGAATGGACCCATCTAGAAGAGTTGGGATACTTAGATGACTTCACCAGAGCTTTAGTTGGTATCCATAGCACATATGAGGTCGAGCTTCTAGATTCAGAGGGAGTAGGTTGCTCCAATTCAGAGGGAGTAGGATTTTGAAAAACTTATGAAAAATGATTTTGAAAAACTTTGTGATTCTACTCTCAATGATAAAAAGTGATATTAGTAATATGTTTAACATGTAGCTCCAGACCATTGTTATACATGTTGGTTTCATTATTTCTCACTTGATAATGTCATGGTTACATCAATCCACCTCCCAATGTGTTTATATCAAGTGTGATCAAGTTATATGTATATATGGTAGCATATTTTTTTTAGCATTTTCAAAATTTTTCTGAAGGACATATTTACAAAACCTTAAAAAGCGAGGAGCCTACCAGTGTTGAGATCCTCTCTTACTTGAAAATATGTATGAAGTTTTACCTTATATTAAATCTAGGTATATAGCTGAAAATGCTTCCATTACAAAATAATTTAATGACAAGGATACAATACACATAATTCATTTTCAAATTTCTCATGGAAGCCACCTGCACATACTAATGACTTAATAATATGAAGAAAGTGGATCTCCTTGTATTAGAGTTTACTGAAGGTAAAGTAATACACTTACTTGGCCAAGGATTATCAAATATTATTAAAACTTATCAAGTTCATTTTGAATTTCATACTCTACCTGTGTTCTATCCTAATGTTAATGTCGATATTCTTGATATTCAGCATTGGGAAGCGTTGGCTATAAATTTATTTTTACAATTCCATCATATACCTAATTAGATTATGAGTACAAGAACCATCAAGATTTTATTTTAGGCTTGTATCCCATAGAATGATATTCATATTGAAAAATATTTCACTGACAAATTGTTGTCCAACAATCATAGAGAACTCACATCGATTCTCTTATAGACATAGCGAGTTACCACAACAATAAATTTTCTATTTCTTTCAAACTTGCTGAATCTCCCTTTACACAAAAAAATGGAAACATAATTCGAAGGCTGACAACCTTTAAAAAGGGGGATTGCAAACGATGGTGGGTATCCTACACTATGTTCACACGATTGTTGGTCGAGAGGTGGACCGAGAACACATACAATTACCATGATTGTCATTACACCTTTTTTTTTTAATGTTTAATATCTAGTTTCTTTTCTATTATATGTTGGATGTTGGGCAGTGAATTATCTCAGATGTAAGAATCATGAACATTACTATTTTTTGGGTCCTTGTCACACGTGCTACTTATGCACTATATGATGATTTTATGTTTATATTACTTTCGCCATCCATTTTCTTTATTTGTTTATCTCTCTCTACTGTCAGAGGGGTGGTCAGTGATTACACCACTCTGAAAGCATGCATATGGCATAGTAAATGTTGAATATGATGGCATATGCAAAACTCATGTAAAAAAAAATTCTATCTTTAATAAAACAATTTATTTTTTCTTCTGTAAAAAAAAAGAGCTAACTTCTCTTCCTCTGCGAATGAGGGAAAAAAAAGATCGAAATTTATAATTTCTATCCCTAAATAATATCTAACCAATTCCCATGTATTTTATCAACATGGTGACAAGGGGAAGGCACAAACCTCAAACCAATCCACAGATGCTCCCGAGGAAGTTCTTAATGAAGAACGAAATTTATATGTCGATCGATCTGATCCAAATAGTGAAGAGGCTTCTCGTAAAATTAAACAAGAGACTCAGTTTTTTAATTACAATTGAGCCACAGACATAAGATATAAGAGACCAAATCAAAACTGTGATGACCCAAATATGTCAACATGGGGTAAGCAATTCATTTAATTATCAAATTTCTTTATTTATCAGTTTAATTTTTTCATCCTTCATAAAAGAACTCTTTATTTTACAGGGTATTTTGAGGGAGTTTGATCCTCATGTTGAGACTATGGGGGTTGACGTTGGTATCATCACCTTTTCTCCGCTTGTGAGTGACACACTAAACACACCTATTTTTAATGCAACTCCTAATCAGGGTGATACACCATTATCTTCACCCACTAAACACTGCGCAAAAGGATGTGCACATGATGCAGACCATGATTCCATCACATCTAGTCAAGCAAGATTTCTTGGGTCTACTCATGTTACTAGCATGGGAACATGACCAGTTACATTCTTGGTAGATGATGACCATGTTCCCATGAAATTAGAAAAGCGTCCAGGTGTTTAAGAAGTCTTTTACATATTAAGTATGATCTAATTGAAATTTACGTATAGAATGTCATTATTTTCAAGTAATGATAATATCGGTTTTTAGGAAACAATACCTTCTATATGTGCTTGAATGAGGCAACCTTGCAACTCTTTGGGCCCACCATTCGCACAAGGTGGAATTCAAAAAATTCAAAGTTGAACGAACTATTAGTCATCAATAATTTTTACTATCTGTATATGACTATAGATTGGTTCTATATTTCTAAAAACAAAATTCCTTGAATATTGTGAGTTTTAGAAATGTCATTGCCTTCATTATCCTTATAGGAAATTTTTCACTATTCTATCAACCTTGCCATTTCATGGTCACCCTGCCACTCTTAAAAAATCCTTATGGGCTTGTGCCACTCATCTCCATCATTTTTTCCTACCTATGACCTCATTACTTTGTTTTTCCCTTGCCCATAACTCCACTTTACATCTAGGGTTACCTATAAGCCTATTCCATCCCATGTTCACTAGGTTCCTCAAGCATTGATGGTCTAAAAACTATATCTGTAGGCTCTTTAGATAAATCAAGTACATTGGATTTTGGATCTTCAATACAACACTTTGTCAATACTCTGTTTTTACACTTGAAGACTCCAAGCCAATTTTTAGTCAAAGACCAGGTCAAAGAATCCTCCCACTAGGTAAATTAGGGTTTCATATGTTCCAAGGTCAATCATTGGTGTTTCAGACACTGTTTTTCTTTGTTAGAATATGGTTCGAAGGTCTTGAAATGTTGAGACATGCTTATTTAAGAAAATATCTGAAAGTATCCAAAGAAGACTATCCTACAAATTCAAGTTCTACAAAAGGTAAATGTAACTTGGCACTTCTGCAGGAGTGTTAAGAGGTCAATCAGTAGAATAAATTGACAAGGTAAATGGTATGTTCCTAAAATAAGACATCTTGCAACAAGGAAGACAGGAATCTCTTGGTCTTAAGGATAATTATGGTTTTGAGCTTGATTGGGCCAGCAGTGTGCCAAGCAGGGATCAAATGCAGAAATGACCATGGAGGAGGTACACCAAAAAACCAAACATGAAGAGAAGTTTATCAGAAATTATTGATAAGATAGGGAAAAAGGTGAGGTGAACTAGACATAAATGAATGAACTTGAAAGGGCTATAGAGAACTTAGAAGACAACAATGATAATTGTTTTCAAGAACTCTAGACACCTAGGGTTTTGGGAAGATGGTCAGAAAAGATGAAATGATAATTTGAACTCCATGATGACAATAAAGGGATTATGAAGATGTCACTATTTGATCAAATTCCATAACTTGTTAAAAATGAGTTTGTCATGCCAAAATGATCAAAATATGGTTTGAGCTCTATAGTGCAGATAACGGAAGGATTGTGAGGATACTGCTATGAGAAATCTTCCTAAAGGTGTGTTAATGAGCTTGTCAAGACAAAATGAGAAAAGGGGAAGTCAAATTCATCATTTAAGAAAACCTGCATACAGACAGTGTAAAAGGTTAGTCAGAAAAGGTAAGAAGTTGAGTTAGACCTCATGATAGAAATGAGAGAAGATGATTGAAGTTGCTACTGTGTAAAGATTCCAAACTTGTTAAAAATGATTTGTCATGCCTAAATGATCAAATGATGAATTGAACTTCATCGTGCAGACAAAAGAGGTTTTTGGGACTGCTGTTGTGTCAAAATAAACATATCAAGCCTCCACGATCAAAAGAGAACAAATTTCATAACCCAAGCAAACCTGCAGAGCAGAGTAAAGGATATCAATGAAAAGCAAGGTCAAGGTTTTATTTTATTTTTTATCACATGCAAAGAAAATTGTTAAAGGACATTAAAAAGAGCCAAAAGGAGTCAACTTTATGACTTAGGAAAACCTGCAAGCAAAATGTCAAAAGAGTTAGTGAGAAAGGAAAAAAATAAAGTGACTTTGAAAACATAAGAAAGTGGGTTTCATGGTTAAATCAAAGTTCCAAAGGCTATAAAAACACATCTAACACTTCAGCAAGTCATTTTTTACTTTTAAAAATCATCAGAGCATTCAGGAGAAGAAATTGTGAGTTTTTCAAGTAAAAAATTGGCTAAGTGTTATGGCGTTGCGCCCTCAGGATAGTGCTGCGCACCTAGAGTCGGGTGTTGCGCCCCTAGCCTTTTCTCCCGTGTATTTTCTTAAGGAGATGTGCACCCAGAAAGTTGTTGCACCTTTTCCCAAACCAACCTATAGTGTGCCTTTGGCACTGCGCGCTTGGCCAGGAAGGCTTCTAAGCCCTACAAACGCTCAAATCAACTCAAAACACATTCCAGCTTCCTCAAAGGTCCTCCAAAGTGATGCTAAATGGTAAGTGGTTTCCTTCAGCCCTTCCTCAAAGAAATTTGATGGTTTGAAAATTAAAAATAATTTGAAGACCTAAGAACAGACCCTAAATTTCATGCTTAAAACCACTGTTTAACCTTTATTCATCTGCCTGCAAATGGAAGTCAATTATAAATAGAGAGATTTCACTGCTAGAGGTTGCCTATTCACCTAATATGTCCCTACACTCATACCACTCATAACACTTAGCCCTTTACATTGCAAAAACATTGACATTACATGCCATCTTTCCTACCATTTTTACATCAGTACAAGGAGTTGGCAAAATAGAGTTTGACACATCAGTAGAGGGTTTCCCTTGAGTGATTAGCTTATCCCTCATTCTCACATACTTACACCCACACTCACTCATACCATTCACTAACAAAGATGCCTTTTCATTAGCATTCCATTACCCTCTTCCATATCAGTGTCATAGCTGTGCTAGGGTTTTAAAGGCAGAGTGGTCAAAATGTCAGAAAGCGAGGGCAATGGTAGTGAAGGGGAAGGCCAAATGCCAAGGAGGTAGGGGCACAAAGGTGGGAGGATCAAAAAGTTTGAACCACTAAAAAAAATAGAGCTAAATAAATCTCCCTTAACTATCTCCTGCTTCCAAAATGTAGGTTGCTATGAATTTTGTGAGAAGGTACAGTAGGTGCAAAACCACCCTAAGCTAACCAGGCTTTTCATCATTAAATTGCATGAGAAACAAATTAACCTTGCAAGAGTAAACTTTGAGTTGTCTTCTGATGCTATTGCCAATGCCATTGGGATACCTAGTGTAGGGGAGAAATGGTTCAGGCAGGCCAATCTTGACATGAGCTACTATGAGCCATATTTAAAACCTACATACAAAGACTACAATAAATCCATTTTTCCTTTCTCTCATTTGCTGGAGAGATATGCACCTATGATGAGGATCATTATCAAATATTTTACATGTGAGGGAAGTTTCTCCAAGCTTTACTCCTATCACATTAGGTTGCTTATGCACTTACTAGGGTTAGGATGTTACACCTACCCTATTACCTCTACAGAAGCATTGAAAAAATGTAATGTATTGTACATAAGAGAGACTATCCTCAGTAGATGCAAAGCCTCTTCCACCACTCATTGGTCAAGATGGTTGTTATGTATCAATTGCAGCAGAAGGGCATTCCATGGGAGGTTTTCATTTCCCATGAGGTGTTCACCAATCCACAAGGCCAACAATAGCAAGATATACCTTCATCTTCTCAGCCTCCCATTCCTCCTTCACCATCGCACCCCACTACACATCCATCACCATCTACTCACTTTCCATCACCTCATGATGACTCTTCCACCTCACCATCTACTCACATTCCTTCACCTAAGGGTAATGACCCTCCTTCACCACTTTCTCAAAATCCCCCACCTTCACCTCATGATACTAGTGCATCTAACAAAGAGGGAGATGACAATGAAAAATCAGACAATGAGGGTGTTGTACATGTCAACCCCTTCATCCGAATTTTTGGCTTAATGCTCCCTCATAACCTTTCAAACAGGGATAATTTTAAGGATGGAAAATGATCTTGATGTTTAAAAAATTGGAGAATCTCACTAGTCCCTAATATGGAAACTATAAAATTTTGACTGATGTATTTGTAAAATTATTCAAATTTATAATGATATTATATATTTTTTCTATATAATATCGGCGATTTTTAATATAAAATAATTTTATATTGTGAAATTTGGGCGAATCATTTTTATAAAAACATGGAAATTGGCGAATCTTTTTTTTGGAAAAACCATGGAAAATTAGCCCACCTGCGAATATTAGCCCCTAAAATTTTCCATGCTTTCAAACTTGTTATCATGACCAAGGAACCTCAAATTTTGTTTGTCGTTACGCTTTTCCGCCCGAAAAAATCCACCTTACAAAGGTTAAAATCCACATTTAAAAAACATATCGGGCCTAGCCCCTTCAGCTTTAGCCCCTCTGTCCTCATTCCCATGTGACTCGGGAGCACAACCATATGCTAAGTCAAAAGGAGCTCGCCACTTTACATTTTCGGGCACAACTGTAGCCGTCCAATCAGGTCCAATCGACGGAGCGGTGTTTGCTTTATGTGGTGGTCCCCGCGTCTGTATACCGCCGCAGAAAACCACTGGTTCCATTCCACACCACCTCCACCAGGCCGGCGGTTTTCAATCAAATGCCGGCGATTCCACAAATCGCATGATGCGTGTCCCGGAGTACGGCGGTCAAACCGCCCATATCGCGCGTTAAATATCCAACCATGGACGAGCAGCGGAATTCACTCATGCCGTTGGATCTGTCGACCTCCATCCAACGACGGATATCCTCCAAATCTGCTCGCGCGTTAACCCGTGTCTGTCATGTCCCGTGGCCCACCGATACATCGCTCCCAGTGAATTTGAGCCGTTGATCTGGTTTCGGGATCCGACGGTCCAAGACGAGTTCTCCTCCGCCTGTTGACTCCACATCTCCACGTCACCCCTTCATTGACATTTGTTGTACTTTTGTCCACGTTACCTACGCCTCTTGGCTTTTCGTGCACCCATGTGTCATATTCTCGCGTGTCCATGGTATTTTCCCCTGCCATATATATAAATGTGTTTTCATTCATATTCATCATTTTTATTCATTCATCAGGTTTAAACTGTTTTACATGGAAAACTTATGTCCCGTCAAAGTCTCCACTGTATTTTCTCCACCACCCTACATGTTCTTTCCATATGGCCATGTCTTCATCGTCACCATCATCCTCATCTCCATCCCGGTCTAGTTTTCCTTAACTGGTTTTTGTTTTTGCAGGTTAGCCGCAGTAGAAGATTCATCATGATTTGCTGCTTTGTTCGCAGAATTCAAGAGCACCGCCCTCGACAGTTTTCGAGGAAGAGATTCGGGAGGGAAGCCGAGGGTAGTTGTATGATATGACCATCATTAAAGAAAGCAAGGATATGAATCTATAGAATACTCCAAAGAAAATCAAGAGACAGATTTGAGCAGGCGAGAGTATTAATGGGGTAGCATGAAATATCAGCGAAAGATTGAGAGACACAGAACCCTGCATTAAAGATCTGAGGTCGAAATTCGAAGTCAGAAGGCCGAGAGTACTATACACAAATACAAGAAACCTCAGGGTTTTATTGTAGCAAATTTTCCTCTTTTAGTCAAGTAAAGAACGTTTGTATATTTTATTCTTTATGTCTTATTCATGAGGAGATTTTTATCTTCAACATTTATTTCATGAAGTAGTAGCAGAGTACTTGCATCAGTTTAGCACCTCCAAACAGCATAGGCGGGTTTTTCTTTCAAATTTGTTTAAATAAGATCATTAAATGTATATCACCTACCTCGTTCTCTAGAGTTTTCTCCTTCTTCTATAAAAACTAGAAAGAAAGACATTGTAGAGGTCCAGATTTCAATTAGCAAACTGTGCAGTGAGAAGCTCTTGTATACATCTTGTAACACTTTTGTATGAAAGCTCAGAGCCCGTAGGGTCTCAGTGAGGAGGAGTTATAACTGTAATGAGGATTCTGGTCTTTGGTATCTCACAGTATGTAATTTTCTCTTATGTGTTAATATAAAATCTCATTCCATGCTATTTATCTTCTTGTATCATGATCTAGAATGCGAGTGGCTCACTGATCTTAAGTAAGGATTCATACTAGTTGGTGCCCATACTTGGATTAGTCAAGCACTTTAAATAGGCATATTCATGATATATTGTTCCATGTTCATTTCATCCATATTTTTTGCTATATTAGTTACTTGAGGAGGGTGCTTTTAAAACGCCATTGTCATGTATGGATTCTTAGTTGGATAAGCCCATATGTGGTTTTGTTGTGTATCTGGGTATCAGCCTCATGCTAACTAGTATCTTCTTCATGTTTCTTTACTACATCCACTTTCTGATATTTGATTTCTGTGGCATATTATTTGAACTGGCCCTCTTTGCAGTAAGCTGTCTCTTAACTATCTAATGCTTTTGTATTAGAGTTTTGCATGATGTTCCTACATTATTCTTACCTTTGTATTAGCTTTTGAGAGAGATTGGTCCCATTTAAACTAATTTCCTTGTTTAACAAGAGATATTAAGAGAGCTTTTGGACTGACAACCCAAACTATATTATGAGCTCCTTGCTATATTAAGATGTCCTAGGCATTGGTCTATGGCAACTCTAGACTGTCTCTAGGGGATGAAAAAATTATCCACAACATCTTTCTGGCACTGTTGCCGAGGACAAATTTGAGAATATCAGTTTCCCTGGGCCTCGACAAATCATATTCACTCTCTAATCAGGTGAGCACAGAGAGTTGAAGAGTTGCGTATCTCTCACCTTGGCGACTCCACTGTTCTTTATTTTATAAATCTATTGGTAGTCATGGCTCCTCGTAAGCCACATTTGAGGTCAGATACATCTCAGTCAAAGACACCTTACGTGTTTGACCCAGAGAAGATCACTCATAAAAGAATTTGGAAGGAGAGGAAATCAGTTCATGCTGAAAACCTTGAATATTCCGTTGAAGATTATCTGCCCTCCTCTTCTCAAGGGATCAGAATAGAACATCCCGATTCTACCAAGGAAAATCCCGAGTATTACTCAGAAACTCCATGTAGAGGAAGTGCCTAGATTGAAGAGGATTTACATCCTACTCCCGAGGTTGAGGAAATTAAAGAAGTCACAGAGGTAGCTGTTGTTAATCGTGAACTATTCCCATCTACACCTCAGGCTTCTATGCAATCTATTCCCATTGTTATACATACTCCACTTCCTCCTCCTCCTCTTCCTTCATTTTTATCTCAGACTGTTGCACAACCTCCACCTCCTCCAATGGCGAATGTACCAGCTTTTTTATTGAACAAATATGCTCCACTAGCCTTACCCCAAGTGCTAAATTATATGCCACAGGATTATTTGAAGATTCTACCTAGATTTAATGGAGAAAATGAAATTGATGCTCAGAAACATCTTGAGACTTTCTGCTCCTTTGCAGAAAACTTAAATGTTGAACATTTGGATGTGGTCTTGAGATTATTTGTACAATCTTTGTAGGGTGAAGCTAGAAAATGGTTCAAGACCTTGGGAAACCGTTCAGTGACCACTTGGGACGATATGGAGAATACTTTTCTCAGGAAGTGGGGAGAAAAGAAGGATCATGGACAGTGTCTTACTGAATTCAATACTCTTAGGAAGAAACATAATGAAGGAGCGTCAGAGTTTATCAAGAGATTTAATAAGTTATATCTAAATCTCCCTGCTGATATGAAGCCACATCAGAATGCTGCCAAAGTTGTTTTCATAGCAGCATTTGACTCAAACTTTGGCTTCTCCTTGAGGGAAAGAAAATCTGCTACTTTAGATGATGCTCAGTCAGATGCTCTGGAGTTGGAAGCAAACTTTGCCTCCACTGGGAAATTAAAGGGAAAAGTTGAACAAGACACTAGGAGGAGAGGAAAAGAAGAGGTCTCCACCTCTAATCAAGATAAGGATACAGATAAAATGGATGAAATAAGAAAAATGATAAAGAAGATGGTCAAGCTTGAACTGGAGGCTAAGAACCCAGCTGCCAAGAATTTCTATAATGCTCCAAACAGAGGATACAATCCCCAGTATAAGAGACCACCATTGCAAATATTTCCCAGAGATACAAAGGAGCAACAAGATCAGGTACCACATCCATTGTACTTGGAAGGTCTAGAAGAAGACTCCACTGAAGATGCTGCTTATCAATTAGAAGATTCAAATCTTTCTTTTTCAAACAATGATGATATAGAATGCCCATTGCAAGAAGAAGAAGAAGCAGAGATTGATCATTATTGTAAACAATTTGCTGATTTCATGCAAGCACAATTCAATGTAAAATATGATCTCAGGTCTTCAAGGAAGAGGACCCGAACTCTAGATCAAGAAGAAGAGCCTCCTCAAAAAGAAGCACCTGCTCAGAAGGGATCAGCAACAAAGAGAAACATAGAAAAAGGTAAGAGTCCTCTAAATGCTCCTTTGCAGCCCAATGGTCAGATTCCTTCTTCTTCAAAAATAGTCAGTCCTCCTAATAATGAGTCTGTGTCAAAAGAAATTAAATATTCAGTTGAAAATAAAGAGTCAAAAGAAGTTGTGATAGAGAAGCCCCCTTCTGCTTTTAATTTACAAAAAGAACTTGAGAAAATTAAGATTCCAGTCCCCCTAACCGAACTGTTAAAACAACCTGTATATCAGTCTCAAGTTACTTCCTTTATGCTTCCTCCTGAAATACCGATTGTGCCTGATAATCTAAACCTTCAAGAAGAAAGGCCCATGGTAGTCTTTGGCCCACATGTCGAGGAGATAGACCCTTCTACTCCCCCTTTTTACGTGTCTCTAGTTATTCATGACCTGCTGTTACACAACTGCATGCTAGATTCTGGGGCTTCCCATAATCTTATGCCTCTGTCTGTCATGGAACAACTAGGACTACAAATTACAAGACCATATAAAGACCTATACTCATTTGACTCCAAAAGAGTTAAATGCTTGGGGATGATTAAAGATTTAGTGGTCAATTTGGCCCAAATTCCAGCAAAGAGTGTGGTCATGGACATTGTGGCTGCTGATATCCCAGCCCGCTTTGGCATGTTGCTGTCAAGGTCCTGGGGTACAAAAATTGGTGGGTAAATCAAGTTAGATTTAACATATGCTACTGTCCCAGTCTTTGGAGGCCAGGAGAGGAGGTTATATAGGGAGATTAGATTTGTTAAAATGGTAACTAAGGCTGACTGCTCAGAGAATTCCCCAGTTTATAACAAAGAGGGAGACTTCTCATGTTTGATGTTAGAAGAAAATCAAAATTATGCCCATGAGCCCCTTTTTGGTCAAATCCAAACTGAGCAGCCTAAAGAAGATCAAGAATCATAAATTCGGACTTTACATTTTGATGGAGCAAATTCAAGAGAAGGCAATGGAGCTGGGGTGTTATTAATCTCTCCTACAGGAAAATGGGTCCCACTGTCCTTTAAATTGGAATATGAAGCTACCAATAATGTAGTTGAATATGAAGAAATTTTATTGGGACTACAGACAGCTAGAAACATGGGCATCCAAAGTCTAAAAGTCATGGGAGACTCTGAGCTGGTGGTAAGGTAGATCAGAAATCAATGTCAAACCAAGCATCCACGGCTGAGGGCATATAGAAATGAAGTTTGGGACATGGTGGAAAATTTCTTCTTAGCTTTTAATATACAGTTCATGCCCTGGGAGTAGAACAGAATGGTAGACTCTCTTGCTGTGGCTGCAAGTACATTTCGTCCTCCACAGAATCCTCTTCTGAGATATGAAGTCGAGGTACGATATAGACCATCAATCCCAGATAATATTAAGCACTGGAAGGTATTCGAAGATGATGAACAGATGAAGAGATTCCTGGAAACAGTGGGAGAATTCTCTAATATGGAGATTGATGTCGACAATGAAGAAGAGGAAGCCAAAAATATTGCAGAAAACAGATGGGAAGAGAAGATAGCAGGTAATAAAGTGCTGCAGCTAAAAGGAAATGTTATACCTAGAGGTCTGGTCCCTCTAGAAATATTATTATACAAAGATGATATTCCATTGCAGCCAAACAAAGTGATAGAAGAAGATCAAGTGGAAGATTTAAATCTGGGTACTTATGTTGATCCCAAAATTGTAAAACTATCTAAAAGGGTCCCAGAAGAATATAAAGAAAAATATTTGAAGTTGTTTCAATCTTATAAAGATGTATTTGCATGGTCCTATCAGGACCTAAAAACTTTTGATGTTAATATAATGCAACATAAAATCCATTTGAGGGAAAATGCAAAGCCTTATAAGCAGAAGCTCAGACGGATAAATCCTCTGCTGCTTCCCTCTATTGAAAAAGAAATCAAGAAGCTATTGAAGGCCAAAATAATTGTGCCATTGAGATACTCCGAATGGGTAGAAAACCTTGTTCTTGTTCGAAAGAAAAATGGAGAAATAAGGCTGTTTATGGATTTCAAAAATTTAAACAGAGCATCATTAAAGGACAATTTAACATTGCCTAAGATGGACCACATTCTGTAGAAAGTGGTCGGAGCCTCTAGAATGTCAATGATGGATGGTTTTTCTGGTTATAATCAGGTAGCTATGTTCCCACAGGATCAGAAGAAACTGCATTTACAACACCATGGGGAACATTTATGTATGCCCGGATGCCATTTGGGCTAATTAATGCAGGAGCTACTTTTCAGAGGGCAATGGACATAGCTTTTGTTGGAGAGCAGGACAAGTTTCTGGTGGTGTATCTTGATGATATTACAGTATTTTCTAAGAATGATGGTGAGCATATTGAGCATTTACGGAGAACTTTTGAAAAATGTAGAAGGTATGGCCTTTCCCTCAATCCTCAAAAATCTTTATTTGCATTAGATGAGGTAAAACTCTTAGGGCACACTGTAACTAGAGATGGTGTGAAAATAGACCCTAAGAGAGTTGAAGTTATAAACAGTATTCCTTTACCCAGGAATAAGAAAGAAGTACAAGTGTTTTTAGGCCAAATCAATTTTCTGAGAAGGTTTATTCCTAACTATGCTGAGATAGTTAGGCATATAACTGATATGTTGAAAAAGGATAATGAAGTAAAGTGGTCCCAGGAATCTAGAGATGCATTTTCAAGGATAAAACAGGCATTTTCTGAAGCTCCTGTGCTAGCTGGGCTAGATTATACAAAGCCATTTATGATCTTTTCATTTGCTTCACCTCATACTGTAGCTGGAGTCTTGTTGCAGAAAAATGAAGATGGATATGAGCAGCCTATTGCTTTCTTCAGTCAAGTGCTGCATGATGCTGAACTAAAATATAATATATTGGAGAAGCAGGCATATGCACTAGTGAAATCCCTCAAGGCTTTTAGAATGTATATTTTGCAGTCTCATATCACTGCCTATGTCCCTACAGCAGCTGTCAAAGATATCCTTGTTCAGGGGGATAGTGAAGGTAAAAGAGGAAGATGGATTGCAAAAAATCAGGAGTATGATTTGGACATAAGGCCCACTAAGTTGGTTAAAGGACAAGGGCTAGCCAAAATTCTGTCTGAATCAAATCATCAGGCTCTAGGCATAAATTTATCCATGATAGCTAATGAAGAATCTGAAAAAGGAGAAGAGCAGCATGGACTAGAGCTGGCCACTCAAAAGATACACATAAAATATCTCATTAGCCCTTGGTACAAAGAAATTGTTGAATATCTCTTAACACTTAGCTGCCCTCTGGGTTGTGATAAGGTAAAATACATAGTTGTAAGAATGAAATCACAGAAGTATATAATTGCTAATCGGCAGCTATACTGGAGAGATCCTTCAGGTATATTACTATTATGCCTAACAGAAAATGAAGTGGAGAATATAATGACAGAATTTCATGAGGGAATATGTGGAGGACACTACAGCTGGAGGGCTACAACTCATAAGATCTTGAAGGTTGGCTTCTACTAGCCAAAATTATTTACAGATTCTTTTGCTTGGGTCAGAGCATGTGACAAGTGTCAAAGATTTGCAGAAATACAGAAATTAGCAGCTTTGCCCTTGATTCCTATTCATGTGAATGAACCATTTCAGAAATGGGGATTAGATTTCATAGGGGAATTACATCCCCCATCAAGTGGCCAATATAAATGGATACTAACAGCCACAGATTATTTCACAAAATGGGTGGAAGCCATACCTACAAGAAATTCTACAGATACTGTGATAATCAAGTTTATGGAGAAAAATATCATATCCAGGTTTGGTTTTCCTGCTAGAATTGTAACTGATAATGCACAGGCCTTCAAGTCTTCCAGGTTTGTAAATTTCTGCCAACAGTATAACATCATATTGAGTCACTCCACAGCTTACTATCCACAGGGAAATGGCTTATCAGAGTCTTCTAATAAAACCCTGGTGAGGGCCTTGAAGAAAACAATAAATGAGAATCAGAAGAATTGGGACTCCCAATTAAAATTTGCTCTATGGGCGAATAGGATAACCAGTAAGAGGGAAACAGGGAAATCTCCTTATGAATTAGTATATGGGTGAGCAGCTGTGTTTCCTGTGCAATTGGCTTTGCCAGTGGCACGTTTCATGCAGGAAAGTCAGGAAGAATCAGATGACATGGTCAGAAGAATCAATCAATTGGTTGAATTAGAGGAAACACGGAACCAAGTGAATCAGAGATTGACAGAATATCAGGAGAAAATGAAAAATATCTTTGATCGGCATGCGAAAGATAGAAAATTTCAAATTGGAGACCTAGTTCTCAGATGGGACGTTCGAAGAGCAGAGAAAGGCAAGCATGTTAAATTTGATCCACTATGGTTTGGCCCATTCAAAATTGTGAATCAAGGAGGAAATAATACTTTCATGTTAGAAAACCTACAGGGCGATCTGCTGGATGCCCCTGTGAATGGCCAATTTCTCAAGCCCTACTTTCAATTTTGATTTGGGCGGAGTATGCCTGTTGTATTATATTGTATATAGACTTTGTTTCAGTTTTTATTTTAATAAGGGAGGTGTGCTAATGGATTCTGAAGAAAAAGAAAAGAGTTGAAGAGCGGAATCTACATACAGAAATGATCAGCGGTCTGCAGGTTTTCGTCACGTCCACGGAGGAACGTACCGTCCCCAGATGGAGCCAATGTTGTACATGTCAACCCCTTCATCCGAATTTTTGGCTTAATGCTCCCTCATAACCTTTCAAACCTGTTATCATGACCGAGGAACCTCAAATTTTGTTTGTTGTTATGCTTTTCTGCCCGAAAAAATCCACCTTGCAAAGGTTAAAATCCACATTTAAAAAACATATCGGGCCTAGCCCATTCAGCTTTAGCCCCTCTGTCCTCATTCACATGTGACTTGGGAGCACAACCATATGCTAAGTCAAAAGGAGCTCGCCACTTTACATTTTCGGGCACAACTGTAGCCGTCCCATCAGGTCCAATCGACGGAGCAGTGTTTGCTTTATATGGTGGTCCCCGCGTCCATATCCCGCCGCAAAAAACCACTGGTTCCATTCCGCACCACCTCCACCAGGCCGACAGTTTTCAATCAAATGCCAATGATTCCACAAATCGCGTGACGCGTGTCCCGGAGTACGATGTTCAAACCGCCCATTTCGTGCGTTAAATATCCAACCATGGACGGGCAGCGAAATTCACCCGCGTCGTTGGATCTGTCGACCTCCATCCAATGGCGGATATCCTCTGAAGCTGCTCGCGTGTTAACCCATGTCTGTCATGTCCCATGGCCCACCGATACATCGCTCCTAGCACATTTGAGTCGTTGATCCAGTTTCGGGATCCAACGGTCCAAGACGCATTCTCCTCCGCCTGTTGACTCCACATCTCCACGTCACACCTTCATTGACATTTGTTGTACTTTTGTCCACGTTACCTACCCCTCTCGGCTTTTCGTGCACCCATGTGTCATATTCTCGCGTGTCCATGGTATTTTCCCCTACCGTATATATAAATGTGTTTTCATTCATATTCATCGTTTTTATTAATTCATCAGGTTTAAACTGTTTTACATGGAAAACTTACATCCCATCAAAGTCTCCACTGTATTTTCTCCACCACCCTACATGTTCTTGCCATATGGCCATGTCTTCATCGTCACCATTGTCCTCATCTCCATCCCGGTCTAGTTTTCCTTAACTGGTTTGTGTTTTTGCAGGTTAGCCGCAGTAGAAGATTCATCATGATTCGCTACTTTGTTCGCAGAAGTCAAGAGCACTGCCCTCAACAGTTTTCGAGGAAGAGATTCAGGAGGGAAGCCGAGGGTAGTTGTATGATATGACCATCATTAAAGAAAGCAAGGATATGAATCTATAGAATACTCCAGAGAAAATCAAGAGATAGATTTGAGCAGGCGAGAGTATTAATGGGGTAGCATGAAATATCAACGAAAGATTAAGAGACACAGAACCCTGCATTAAATATCTGAGGTCGAAATTTGAAGTCAGAAGGCTGAGAGTACTATACACAAATACAAGCAACATCAGGGTTTTATTGCAGCAAATTTTCCTCTTTCAGTCAAGTACAGAACGTTTGTATATTTTATTCTTTATGTCTTGTTCATGAGGAGATTTTTATCTTTAGCATTTATTTCATGAAGTAGTAGCGGAGTACTTGCATCAGTTCAGCACCGCCAAACAGCATAGGCGGGTTTTTCTTTCAAATTTGTTTAAATAAGATCATTAAATGTATATCACCTACCTCGTTCTCTAGAGTTTTCCCCTTCTTCTATAAAAACTAGAAAGAAAGAAATTGTAGAGGTTCCAGATTTCAATCAGCAAACTGTGCAGTGAGAAGCTCTTGTATACATCTTGTAACACTTATGTATGAAAGCTCAGAGCCCGTAGGGTCTCAGTGAGGAGGAGTTATAACTGTAATGAGGATTCTAATCTTTGGTATCTCACAGTATGTAATTTTCTCTTATGTGTTAATATAAAATCTCATTCCATGCTATTTATCTTCTTGTATCATGATCTAGAATGCGAGTGGCTCACTGATCTTAAGTAAGGATTCATACTAGTTGGTGCCCATACTTGGATTAGTCAAGCGCTTTAAATAGGCCTAGTCATGATATACTGTTCCATGTTCATTTCATCCATATTTTCTGCTATATTAGTTACTTGAGGAGGGTGCTTTTAAAACGCCATTTTCATGTATGGATTCTTAGTTGGATAAGCCCATATGTGGTTTTGTTTTGTATCTAGGTATCAGCCTCATGCTAACTAGTATCTTCTTCATGTTTCTTCACTACATCCACTTTCAGATATTTGATTTCTGTGGCGTATTATTTGAACTGGCCCTCTTTGCAGTAAGTTGTCTCTTAACTTTCTGATGCTTTTGTATTGGAGTTTTGCATGATGTTCCTACATTATTCTTACCTTTGTATCAGCTTCTGAGAGAGATTGGTCCCATTTAAACTAATTTTCTTGTTTAACAAGAGATAGTAAGAGAGCTTTTGGACTGACAACCCAAACTATATTATGAGCTCCTTGCTATATTAAGATGTCCTAGGCACTGGTCTATGGCAACTCTAGACTGTCTCTAGGGGATGACAAAATTATCCACAACAGAGGGTAGTGAGGCTAATATCAGTGAAGAAGAAAGCAAAGAAGAGGATATCAGTGAAGAATATGTCAATGAGGCAAACAATAGTGAGGAGGAAGGAAATGAGGAGGCAAATATTAGTGAGGCAGAAGAAGATAGTGAAGAAGGAAATAGGTCAAAAAGCCAAGATATCAGTGAGATAAATGTAAATGAAGAAGATGCCAATGAGTCTAAAAACAGTGAGGCACATAGAAGTGGTGATAAGAGAAATGAAGTCAGTGAGGATGTTGATAGTGGCTCAAAGAGCCTTGATGGCACTAATGGAAGTAGAGCACGTGACAGTGAGGTCAGTAAAGAAAATAGTGATGAGGGCAGTGCAAAAAGCAGTAAGACTGATGACAGTAAGGATGCAGAAGGCATTGAGGAAAAATTCCATGAAGAAAGCAGCAAGGAAAAGGGAAATAATATCAGTGAGGATGATGCCATTGATAAAACAAAGAGAATTGAATTAGAAGACAGTGATGATGTTGGCACTGATGATGATAATGGGTCAAAAGTCCATGATAGCAATGATGATACCAATGAGGATGGCAGCCATGGAAGCAGCAGTGATGGTAAGAGCCATGATGACAATAAATATGACAACAATGATGGAAGTGAGACTAAAGACACTAAAATGGTGGACATTGGGCCCTTTTCTTTGACCTACCAAAGAGGAAATAGGCATGTGTTTGTTGCCCTCAAGAGGCAAGGGGCCATGCCTTCCACATCAACTAAGCATCCTGACAAAGGTAAAGAAAAAGTCATGGATGAAGAAGAAGAATACCAGCATGAAACTGAACAAGAATTTGAACTCATTCATGTTGACACTGATGATGAAAATGAGGTAAGGATCTCAAGAATTCTCCTCAAAAGAAAATTTTCCCAAATTAAATATTTGCAAGCCAATCTAGGTAGGGCTAGGAATGTGATTCACTATTTTGAAGTTGAAAACAAGCAGTTGGAGGCACGAAAGGCCATCTATGAGATCAGAGCTATCAGAGCTTAGAAAGAGGCTACAAAGGCCAAGGCTAAGCTAGATGAGGCCTTGGATAGATATGGGGACACTGATGAAGAGGAATAACAACTTCCTAGGAGGAGGCCAAGTACAATTGGCTTAAAGAAGGCCTTAGCGAAGGAGAGAGAGCAAGAGGTAGCCTTGGCAGAGCAACTCACTCCAAGTGAGCTGCTTGCCATGGATATTGACTATGATTGGGAACCTTGGATTGAGAGGGATAACATACACCTATAGGGTTTGTTGGAGAATACCAAGAGGGACCTAGACCTCCAAAAGAAGATGGCAAGGCACTATGCCTTAAGGAACAAGATTGCAAGGGCCAAGCTCAAAAGAGCCCTTGCAAAGATTCAATCCCTCAAGGAGGAAAAAGGAAACGAAAACCTTGAAATCCTTTCTGATGCATCCCTACATGCATCCCAAACATAATTAGAAAGGCAAATCCAAATTTTGGCACAATTTTGTAAATTTTGGATTTTTGACTGTTTTGGAGTGCCAAAGGCGCAGCGCCACTAGCGTTGTGCTCTTTTCTGGGGCACTCTTTTGAGGAATGGATTAAATTTTTGGAATCCTTAGGCCAAGTAAATCATCCACAACAAAATTTAGATCATTTGGAGTAGAAATGGTACTCCAAAAGTGCCAAAAACACCCAAAAAATCACCTTTCTGCCCCATTTTCAGAGTTGGCGTTGCACGCTGAGCAGTTTTGGGAGATTACATTTTTGAGCAGTTAAATGAAGCCCAATCAGAAAAACAAAGGCATTTTCAGAAAGTATACTTGAAAATCTTTCCAAAGAGCTATCATGGAGCTCATTTGGACACCTGGAAGACCTCCAAACCTTGGTCACAAAACTGGCAATGTTTCTAGTTTAGGCTCTGTGCCCTTGCCTGCAAAGTAAAAAAAAGACAAAAAATTATTGGAAAAAGATATTTTTGATGATTTTAAAGGAAAATCACTCCTATTTGGTTCAGAATTTATGTTTTAAGTTATCTTTAATTTATTACATTAGATATTTTGTGCCTTGGGCCTTGTATGGTCTCTTTGGACAAAAATGGCATTTATGATGTATTAATGACATTTTCAAAACCCTAGTTAGGGTTTTTGTCCTCCTTTCTAGTTAAATACTACATTGAGGCCTCATTGTAAATGTTGGTTGGTTTTTTAGCATAATATGATCTAGACTTTGAGTTTGTTGACCAAATTGACTTTGGTGTGTTGTGATGGTTTTCGACTGAGCATCAATGGATTAAGTACATTCCTAGGATTCATGAGCTCTGTTAGATGGTGATGTATTCAAATCTTGTATTTTTTTCCTTCAACTTTCATTATGCTCATGGTTTCTTTGATCTTAGAACATAAATTTTAGAGTAGGATATGCTTTTTTGGTACCCTACTTCTGTCTGCATCCTATTATCTCTATGTTTTCTTCCTTGAAGTTTCATTAAAGAATCCTTAAATTCCCTTTAGTTTAACTAAAATGTTATGTTAAAAGCTCTATTTTTTTGACAGTAATGTTCATAGAATTCTTAGATGCTCTCTAGATTTACTTATTTGTTGTTTTGAGGTCTGTTTAACAATAGTATAGTTGAAGAATCCTTCATTGCTCTTCAAGTTTTACTATGCTATCATCCTGAAAGCTTTTTCTTGTTATCAATATGTTGAAGGATCCTTAATTTCCCTTTGAACCTACTACACCCATAAATTCATGTTAATTTCACACACTAAACCTACTTAGATCCATTTGGCCTTGTTTCCTTGCCCTATAAAACACCCTTGACCCCTTGTTGTACTTTTTAAGACCTTTGTAGACTCCATAGCCCAATGGATTGATTTTCTCTTACTCTATCTATTCTTCTTGACAACCTATCCAACCAAAAAAACAAACCCTAATCCTTATAACTAGCCTAAAATCAAAACCCTAAAATCAATTAAGTTATTTTCTGAAGAAATCTTTCGGTAATAATCACATTATCATGAATAAAGTCGACGCGTTTCGAACCAACCAGTGTGGTTCATCATCAGGACTAGCTGAGAGATCAGATCAGTCGTTAAGTTTAAATAGATGTAGGAGATGCAAAGAAAACAGATATAACAGCTATTTTGACTAAGAAATCCACAACGGCTAGTTTTAATAATTAAAACAAAAAGTAATAAAAATAGTACTACTAATTTAAATATTAATTACAATTTGAAACGGCTAGTTTGAATATTAAAATTTAATTATATATTATTATATTAAAATTCTATTCATTATATATATATATATATATATATATATATATATATATATTATTATTATTCTTATTTTATTTTTTTTAATTATTAAATAAAAACTAAAAATAGTTAAATCAATAAAATTAAAAAAGGTAACGGTTAATAAGATATTAAAATATTTATTTATTAAAAATATAAAAATAAAAATAAAAAATAAAAAAATATAAAAAAATAAAAATAAAATAATAAAATAATAAAAATAAATAAATAAAATAAAATAAATTTTTATTTTTCTAATATTGTTAATTGACTATTCAAATATATATATATATATAATTAAAAATTAAAAAATAAATAAAAATAAAAATAAAATAAATAAATAAGAATATAAAGAAATAAATAAATAAATAAATAATATAAAAATAATAAAAAAAAAAAATTAATTAATTAATTAAAAAAAAAAAATTAAAATTAAAAATACAAATAAAAGTAAATAAATAAAAGTAAAAATAAATAAATAAATAAATATTATATATATATATATATATATATATATATATATATATATATATATATATATATATATATATATTAAAAATAAAAAATAAAAAATAAAAAATAAAAATTATAAAATATAAGGCGAGGAATCCAACACCTACTTATATTCCAACCATCATCTCTATTGAGATTTACGGGCCTTTGCCAATTTCAAAATTTCTCTTTAGCCAGTGATGAAATGAAATGTGATCTTAATTTGGGCATAGCCTCTTGATACGGA
Organism: Pinus albicaulis; assembly: GCA_034641835.2. Taxonomy (NCBI): domain Eukaryota; kingdom Viridiplantae; phylum Streptophyta; class Pinopsida; order Pinales; family Pinaceae; genus Pinus; species Pinus albicaulis. The sequence continues at coordinate 533,195,880 of CM076570.1, read as the reverse complement.
AGATATGGTGGTTAGTTTTTTCCACATGTTCAGCTAGGGCAGAGCGGGACCTGCCATATCTAATGTCAGCTGCATGTTCACATATCCTTTGGCTAATGGACCTACCCGTTTCACCGATGTAAGGCGTCCCACAGGAACAAGGAATCAGATAGACACATTTTCCATCCTTAGGGTTCACAGGATCTTTAACTGAGTTAAGAGAGCTGTGAATCGTGTTAAGGGGTTTGAAGGAAGAGGAGACCCTATATCTGTTATATCTGTTTTCTTTGCATCTCCTACATCTATTTAAACTTAACGACTGATCTGATCTCTCAGCTAGTCCTGATGATGAACCACACTGGTTGGTTCGAAACGCGTCGACTTTATTCATGATAATGTGATTATTACCGAAAGATTTCTTCAGAATTTATTGATGGATCACAGAAGCCAAAAATCTACTAATATCAATTAAGTTATATTTTTCACATAAACATAGAGAGAGCCCTCTGGCTTTCTAAGTCCAAGAAGAATAGGTCCTAGGACTCCAAATACTAGTTTGATGTTACCCTTGTACATTTTTCCTTGCTAATCTAAAAAATTATGGGGACCTAACATAATGGCGATCATGGTGGGACCTCTGAGTTAGTGACATCCTAAGTATTCCTTAAGAACTCTCAAACCCCTGTCAAACTTAGAAAATCAAGTGTTAGCGAAGGGTAGTATCTAATTGATTCACCATACTAGCAACATGATGACTCAACTAGAGAACACCCATTGATAATATTACTGTTACATAAAGAAACTCAAAAAACCCAAAACATCTCTAGATTGGTTTTTTAAATTGTTGATGGGGGACAACAAGCAAACCCTCAAAGCAGTAAAAATCATCCACCTGGTGACTCCATTGGCCTCTAGTAGTCCTACTAAATCCACTAGTTCTCATAGACTCCTCTAGGATTATGTCAATTGGTCATAATAGTTTAAAGCCTAAGTCACACACCGTGTGAGTTAAGTAATTATTAAGAGAGGTCTGTAATTTCAAAAATAGTCATAAGATTTCAACCTCTCTGTGCTTTGGGTCTGAAATCTAGCTTCAAAAAGGATTAGCACCATATCTCACCCTAACCCTAACCCTCTCACCATAGTTGATGACGCAGAAAATATCTTGTGGAAAACTTCTAGGACTAAAGATTCAACTAGTGTTAGGACCATTCACAAAGCAAGTTCTGTCCTTGAAAACCTCACCGCCTTGTAAGATCCCCAATTTGACTTATACCATAGAAGAAACCTTTTTAGAACTAAGTCTCAAAGTGGGATAGACCTTGAGCCCATAAATTTATAGCAGAGTCATAATAGGGAAGCCTCTCCATCCACTCCTCCTGATTTTCAGCTTCTTCAAAACTTTGGCTCTTTTCATTCCAAATATGATCAATATTAGTTTGTTGGTCAAAGTACATCTGCCACTCCCATTCATACACCCATTGTGTAAACCACTCCATCTCATCCTCCACCTCCTCTCACAAACCCTCCTTGGGTTCCTTTACCTCCAATCATGGCAGCATGGTTTGCCCCATTGGTGCTACCCTAACCTCTACTACATATGCCTCATGACTACCAATCTAAAATCCCTCACTTTACTGGAGCTCACTCTACCACTACCCAAAAACATGTAGACAATATTAATGATGCATTTTATTACCAAGAAATAGAAGAGGAGACCATAAAAATGAGAATGTTTGCCCAAAGTCTAGGAGGAGAAGCAAAGAAATGGTTCAAAAAATTAACTCCTAACAGCATACATGACCTCCCTTCTCTTTATCAAACATTCATAATCAAGTGGGAGATTAAGAAAAACCCTCTTCAAATCCTCTCAGAGTATAACAACCTTAAGAGTAATGTTGGGGAAATTTTCCAAGACTAATGCACTAGGTTCAATAGTGTATACAATGCACTCCCACCTCACATGAAACCCCCACAAGGCCTAGAATTAGTAAAATTTCCAGAGGGCTTTGATCTAGACATGGCCTACCAATTGAGAGAAAGAGATCCCCTAACCTTATAAGACATGCAAAGTGGAGTTGTGAGTATAGAGGCTAATCTAATTGAAAATAGGGCTAGGATGAGGGTAGAAAAGAAAGTTACATACAAAGAGGAAACTATGGCCTCCACTTCTGATGCTAAAATTGACAGCCTAGTTAGGACAATGGAAAGGATTATGGAGAGAATCAATTTGAATGAAAGATCACCCCCTAGGGAAAACCAAGCCAATCCCAAAAACATAAACAGAAACCAAAATTGTAGAAGAGACCCTCCTCAAAAAATACCAAGAGACAATGACCAGCAAATTAGGCCTCATTTCCAAGACAACTATGTAGATGAAGAGGAAAGAGAGATTGAAGAGTCGAAAGTAAACCATGTAAATCTAATAGGTTCTAATAATGAGGGTGATTTTTTTCTCACAAAAGAAGAACAAGGTCTATTTTCATCAAACCAAACCAATAGAACATATGAGGATTCTAAAAAGTACAAATTAGGATTTGAAAATGCCATCATGGAGGTTCATAGGCAGTATGACCTTAGGAGTAAGAAAACCCAAGATGCCTCCAAGGAAAAAAAATTAGAAACTGTTGTTAGAAAGACCCCTGAAAACATCCTTAAGAAGACAACAGAAAACACCAACATAATGGCTAAGACTCCTAATCAAAGTAAAGACAAAACTAGCCAACATAATGGTGACCCAAGCTGCCCTAGTACATCAACTAGTGGCCCTAGAAAAACTGCTCTAACTGAAATTCCTAATAAAAATCATCAAACCAAAGTAGTTGAAAAGATTATGTGTGATAAAACTGATGTAAATATGCCAAAAACACTAGCACAATTCACTTTTGAGGGCGATATTGCCGAGATCAAAATAAGCATACCTCTCACTGAACTAGTAACTCAGGATGTATATAGGTCCCAAGTTTTGAAAGATTTGAACATAGGGAATGACACCAACACTCTAAACCTAACTGATGACAAGCCAAAGCTGTTGTTTGGACCTGAGGTAGAGGGAAAATATCAAGAAGGAGATGTCCGTCCATTTTATGTTAGCTTAAACATTCATGAAAAAATCTTGCACAATGCTATGCTAGACTCTGGTGCCTCACACAATCTTATGCCAAAGGTAGTGATGGAGAGATTAGGCCTTGAAATAACCAAACCTTACAGATACTTGCACTCTCTTGATTCAAGTAGAGTCAAATGTTTGGGTCCAATCAAGGATCTGTGTGTCAATTTGGCACAAATACTTGCCAAAAGCCTAGTCATGGACATTGCAGTGGCTGACATCCCCCCCAAGTATGGTATGATTTTATCTAGATCATGGGCAACCAAAATCCAAGGAAACCTCCAAATGGACATGACCTATGCTACCATCCTTTTATTTAACCAAATAAGGAGATTGTACTGGGAATATCACATGAAATACATGGTAAGCAGCCAAGATAGGAAAAACAACACCCCTATTTATTATAACCATTCAGACCTTGACTCATTTATCTTGTACAATGAAGATGAAATTAATGAACAAGCAAATGAAAATGAGAAAGAGCTAGGCCTACCAGAATAGTCAAACCAAACACAAAATGAAGAACTTGACAGCCAAAACTCTAGCAGCCTTGAACAACAACATAATGGTGAATCTGAACTTGAAACACTTTGGAACATGAGCTTTGATGGCTCTTGTGGAAAAGTTGGTTCAAGAGTAGCTATTTGGATACATAACATCAATGAAGGCCACTCCTACAAACTAGATTTTCAATGCACTAACAATATTGCAGAGTATGAGGCTCTTCTCCTTGGTTTACATTTGCTAAAAAACCTAGGAGCTAGAAATATTTCAATTCTAGGAGATTTCGAGCTAATCATTAGGAAAATCAAAGGAGAGTATTCAACCATGAATCCTAGGATAAGAGAGTATAGGAATGCTACCTTAGACCTCTTGAAAAATTTTGAGAATTATGAACTTACCTCTATCCCTAGAGCTCAAAACAACCTTTTCAATGAACTAGCCTTTACTGCCAACACTTGCCAAGTACCTCATACCAATGAAAAATACACAGTAAAAGTCAAGTGTAGACCAGCAGTCCCCGATAACATAGATTATTGGCAAGTATTTGAAAATTTCAAACATATTGAAGACTTCTTGCAGCCTAAAACCAAGTTTGAAATGTCAAAATCAGATTTAAACCATCAAGAGGATTTTTTTGATGAAGAACAAACCCACAAAATAGAGTTGCCTTGTACTGCTAAAATAAATCTACTAGAACATCCTCTTGAGGCAGAGTTATTTGAAAATTTAGATCAAAATGACCTTAAGGTATTACAATGCAAAGATAACTCATTACCAAGAGGGCTTGCCCCCTTAGCAGAGTTGTTTGATTTCAATGATGTTGCTAGGAAGCCAAAAATGGAATCCACCGAGACTGATGTAGAAGAGTGCAACATGGGCAGCATAGAAGAACCCAAAATGATAAAGCTATCCAAAACTTTGCCACCTCACATAAAACATAAATACATTGAGTTGTTCAAAGGGTTTAAAGATGTTTTGCATGGGGTTATGAGGACTTGAAGTCCTATGACACAAACATTATTCAACATAAGATTCCTCTCAAGGAAAACCAGAAGCCCTTCAAGAAAAAATTGAGAAGAATAAACCCCATCTTAGTGCCTCTAGTTGAGAAGGAAATAAATAAGATGTATGATGTTGGAATCATAGTCCCGCTTAGGTACTCAGAATGGGTTTCAAACCTTGTGTCGTTAAGAAAGAAAATAGGGGAGATTAGGCTATGCATAGACTTTAGAAACCTAAACAAAGCCTCCCTAAAGGACAACTACCCTTTACCTAAGATGGATCATATACTGCAAGGGGTGGTAGGTTCTAAAAGAATATAATTGCTCGATGGTTTTTCAGGTTACAATCAGGTGCGAGTATTTCCAAGTGATCAACACAAAACCTCTTTTAGAACACCTTGGGGCGCCTTCTTATATATCAAAATTCCTTTTGGGTTAATGAATGCAGGGGTTACTTTTCAAAGAGCCATGGACATAGTTTTTTCCAAAGACATAGGTTACTTCATTATGATATACCTTGATGACATCATTTATTATTTTATAAATGATGAAGAATAACTGGTTCACCTACGAAAGGTCTTTGAAAGAGACAAGGTGCTGAAGTGGGATTCAAGAAGAGAGGAAAAAGGAAAGCATGGAAAATTTGAAAATTCATGGAAGGGTCCATACATCATCCATTCAGTTAGAGGTAACAATGCTTTCTTTTTACAAGAGCTAGATGGAACAAAGTAATTTGGAGTTCCTGTCAATCGTAGGATGCTCAAGCACTATTTTTGTCAAAATTCCTAGTCTGAAGCTTTCATCCATTGTACATAACATTGCTTGATGAAAAATCAGAAAAATGAAATGCAAAAACAAAGAAAAGAAGAAAAGAGGGCTGAAAAAAAAAATAGGTACAACCCCATGTTGGGGCTCACAGAGATGGATTATTATCAACAACTCTAGTGCTTTCTCATTTAATTATCAACCTAGGGTAAGTATTCTTATTTCAAGAGTGTTGGCACAATATATGAGAGTGAGGTTGTCTAATAGTTACTCCTTGTTACTTATGAGGATGAATTTACTAACTTCCTAAGTTCATTTATCCTAACGAGGGGTGGCTTGGATTGATTTTTAACCTAAGATTGAGCAACTATCTAATTGAATTAAACAGTAGTCTAAATGAACTGAACAACAATCTAGATGAATCAAGCAGCAATTGAATTGAATTAAACAACAATCTAAATAAACTGAACATAAATGGAATTGAATTGAACAACAGTCTAACTAAATGAGAAGTAATGGAACAATACTATAACTAACTAAGTAGTAATGGAACAACAGTATAATTGAAGCAATTTAAATGAATTGTACAACAATTATTTATGTAATTTTGAAATGGAATTCTCTTTATGAATTAATTAATCGACATTGATCAACGAATGAACACTTCACTATGCTAAAAGAGTAATGTAATCCATAAATACAGATGACATCAAAATCATCTTATTCTACGATCTATAACTCAAGTGCGACAGTATTGGAAGTACTAGAACTATTTACTGATGATGAAGCATTGTCATAAGCTAGAAAATACGATTGCGATTATCCTAATTCAAGATCACGATTGCTAACAATCCTGAAGAAAGATAAACTGTAACTTTATTGAATGGAAATATACTTTACAACTGCATCATATACTTAAGCATTGGTTCTGCAACTACACAGAGTATGAAAGCTACGATGAACTTCCAGGGGTTGGGGCCAGACCACCAGAAGCTCTAGCACTGTAAAAACTTCAAAAGATTATTGTTCAAGGCTTTATATTACATCAAGTGATGTTACAAAAATACAATTAAACAGGTTGGTTCTGATGCGTCGATTGCAGAATTAATTTCCTATCCTTTCTCAGACTCCCCTTTCTCGTTCATCCTTCGTCGTTTTAAAGGAGATTTCAAAAATGAGAAAGTATTTCCCAAATGACAGCCCACTACGTGTGGTTTTTGTTTGAGTTCTTGGGCTCAAATTCGTCTGTCCGCCTTCTGCTAGCCGCTGGGAGTTATCGAGATCTCATATGTGTGCGCCCATTGGTTAGCTTCCATTTCCTATTGGTCTAGCCACTCTTCCTTCCTGCATGCAGAGATAAGAGAAGTCAATTTTCTGTTATAAAAACATCATTTTCATGATTAGCCTAATTGTTCTAATTTTCATAATATTTTCTGTCTTTATTGTTAATATGAAGAGGAAATTTACCAAAATTGTAACATAATTTGAAGTAATTACAAGGTGAGAATATACCTTAACTTAGGCCCAACATACTCCCTTTCTTACCTAATTGCATGTTCTCATGCAAACAGATGATTGAGATGTAACTGCATTAAGGAGTAGACAGGGTAGACCTTTTCGTTGTATGCTCTGAAGCCTTGTTTTTGTTTCATGATTGCAAAGGTAGTGGCTGTGGATCCTTCTGGTAATTTGTAATTGTGATTATAATCCTTGGGAGGATACTAAAGGAGAGGGATTCTGTATCTACATCCTAACCAGGCAGGCCTCATGCTATAGACCAGGCTACTCTATGAGAGGAATCTGGAGGCAACAACCTTGAAATTTCTGTCACTGAATGGCTCCCTATTCTTCACATTGTTCATGGAGGCCATCCATATTTTCTTAGTTGCTGCTAAGGCCACTTCGCGAATGTCCCCAAAGTATTTGCGACCATTTTATATGATATCCTTATGGATGGGCCCCAGCCTAGTCCTCACACCTCGCCTTCTCATGAAGTTTTTGTGCTGGATGATCAGTTGCAGGGGTTTTGTAGGCTCCCCCCTGACCCATAAATCTAGGCCATGCTCTCTTTTTTGGAATATGTTGTAGGCTTTGGCCCACTTGATCTGGTTTTTGGCAAATGAAAGAAAGGATTGTAGTTGCACATCCCCTATAAAGTACTAGGGTTGTTGTCTTTGTCTTCTTCTAAGAAGAAGTTATGCATGTAAATTTCACATAGGATGCGCTGGACCTGCTCATATTGATCATTACAACAGTGGAAAAATTCTTCTATGGTCCTGAAAGTAGTGGATTTTCCTGCCCTGACAGCTTTAAATTTCAGGAGTAAATATCGTTCTGTTAGGAACAAGGCATAGTTGGTCGCTGGAGCTCTGCATGATATCGCATCATTATATAGAGATAAAATTTTAGAGATTTGTTTCTTATCTTGCTCCACCTGTTCTTGTACCATTTTAACCTTTGCCTATTCTCCTCTGAGCTGGGCAAATGTTTCATGTTCTGTGAAGGAGAGGTTAGTGAACTTTTTTAGTAGTGCTTGATATTCTTGTAATGGAACCACCTCCTTCCTACATTGTGTTAGCTCATGTCATACTTTCACTAGTTCATTGCGTAATTTCTGGTCGGCAACTTTCTCTACTAGATGGGCATAGGCAGGGGCTTCCTCTTTTTGGGTCCCCTTTTCTTCTATAACCTTCTGCTCAGTTTCAGTAGAGGCTTCGATGGTGTTTTTCAGTTCCATCTTCATTTCAGCCTCAGTAGTGTCTGCTAAGTTGGTATGTACCTCATCTTTTGTAGTAGTTATCAATTTGGTTTGCATTCCAGTTTCAACGGTGTCGGCTAAGTCAGTTTGCATTTTGCCTTCCACAATATTTACTAGTTCTGTTTGAGTTCTTGCAATGGAGGTTTCTTTCTTTGGCTTCCAGACCCTTCTTTATTTCTTCAGTTGTTTTCTCAGATATTTTACCAATTTATTTAATCTCTTGCAGGTCCTGCTTAGTTTCTTACTTCTCTTTTCATCTGAATCTTCACCTGTCCTGATTTCAGTAGGTGGTAGGGGGTGGAATTCCCCTTTTCAGGGATGGTGTCTGATGGGAAAAATACTGAGAGGGGGGGGGGGTGAATTATTATTTAGAGCTAAATGATAAAATTTTTACTTTTATTTTCTCAAAACCCATACGCTACTTTACAGAACAAAACTAGCGTATATATGCAGATATCCTTAAGGAAAATCACGTATGCTCAGAGCTCTTATTATGTATTTTATTCTTAAATCATTGCATCATTTATTCATCAGATGTTAAGCAGTACGCATGTGTAGTAAAAATAGAATAAACCATCACACATAAGAAACACACATGAACACCAAGATTTAAGGTGGAAACCCAAGTCGAGAGAAAACCACCACTACTGTCGTCTCAGTATTCAATATTTATTATAAAGAAAACATATTACAACCATGTACTGGCACAGACTCATACCAGCACACAGGCACCCACCTGTAGAAGGCTATAGCCTTCTCTCGTTTACCAGCCTCTCCTGGAAGGGAGCTACTACCCCCTGATATTAGCACCAACCTCTACTAGCAGAAAGCTTCTACTTTCATACTGAAGGCTTCAACTCTCAGATCCACTACAGACCACATTTCATCAATTTTCATACTGGATCAAATAGCTTCAACACAACCCTTCACTTATCAACAAACATACTTTGCCCAATACTTCAAACAGAACAGTGAGACCACTGTAACCAGAATATTAGAGATAACCCAGACTTCAGAATAGATATGCAGATGTAAACTCAACCCTAAACATTCATTGAATCAAATATAATACGCTAATTTCTTTACTGAAGCCACGTACATACGCGCTTTCCTGCACACCAACCCGCGTATACTTCTGTGTATTTTATTCTTCAGAAAACCCTATACGCGCCTTTCATTAATAGAGACCGCGTATACACGTTCTTTTGCAGAGACCAACTAGCATATAGATCTGTAAATGGAAAACTTTACAAAATAGATCAAATCTATAAACTTACCCAAATTTCTTCATTATCTTCAGCAGACTTTGCGCCAGATCTTCACCATTTCTTCTGTTGCAGATCATCTTAGAGATTTATCATCTTCATAAGATCTAGAGATCTTGAACCATCCTCAGATCCATGGGTGCATCAAAGATTCAGATCTATCAATTAAGAACAGAGTTCATTCATGCAGAAAATCCTTAGAGATATTTATTCATCAACAACCCTTACTCATGCACACCCTTGCACAATGATCTTCTTCTCCTTATATAGATTTAGCCTTTATCAATACCATGAGTCAAAACCACACAACTTTCGATGGTATTCCTGGACGGGATCAAATAGATAATCCAGCGCTCAATACAGTGGGCCAATACCATGGTAATGCCCCTAGGTATCATAGTTTTTAGAGCGCAAAAGGCATACACGACTTTGAGCGTGCGTATCCGCATGTATACACAACTTTGCCTCATAAAAACTGTGTATATGCTAACCCTGAATGTATACGCAGGTTCCCTTCACAAAATTAGAGTATATACGCGGGTTTCCTTCACAAAAGTAGCGTATACATTGTGACATATTATATTTATCATTTTTCTGGCACTTACTGGAATTGTTTTCTCTGTCACATCTGAACTTATCTGTAGATACATCATTCTTACATCTTTAGCACATAGGTTGCTTATCATAGGTGACTCATCAAGTAGGTTTCCATCAAGGCCAACTTCATCAAGTAGGTTGCCATCAAGGACAACACATTGCATCATATTGCCAACAGTGTCTAAAATGGTGCTTCTGATTACATCTTCAAAATTTACTTTAATGTGAGGGTCCTGAATAGGAGGAATGGTGCTACCTCCTGGTGTCAAAGGGGCTATCTCCGTGTGTGTGCTTTTCTCCACAAGGATAGTGTCACATGAATGATCTTGTGATTCCATTCTTTCCTCTGTCTGCCCATCACTATACACCTCATAATTATCAATAGGGGATAAAGCCTCATCATCTCGAGGTTCCTCTTGGTTAGGTAGGATGTTAGTGTGACCAGAGCTACTAGAGGTGGTGGATTTATCAAAAGGTTCCTCTTGCTCTTCTATTCCCGATGGGTTTATCGATTCTTAGTTTGTCCTTATTTGTCCTGGGACTCGAGCCATTTCATCCTCCAAATCTTGCAAGGGTGCAAGGAATGATCCTGCTTCCTCCATGAGGTTCGAGGTTCCTTGGAGTGTCTTGGACCATATTTTTCTGCTTGGTTCTAAAGTTGAGGTTCGGGTCCTTTTTCTTCTTGGTGCATTTACCCTGGGGGGCTCAATTTCGGTTATGTCAGGGTTTATTTCTAGTTCTTGTGCCTCAGGGTTAACAAAATTATCCCAAGCTATCTGCTGCCTATATAGCTCATGAATGATGATTAGTTTTATTAACCCCTGGTGACTAACTACTACTTGGGGATTTTTGGCTTTCCTCAATCGAACAACAATATCATGCTATACAAAATTCAAGAAGGCAGGAAGATTAATTGAAATCTTTTGCTTAAGTACAACTAAAAGTTTGAGCTGTCAAGGTTTTACCACGTCCCGACATCCTTCGCATGTAATAAAATTTTGGATGAATGCCGCCAGCTCTTGCCATGTATGGTGTAGAGAGGTAGGTTTAATCCCTCTTTTTTTTTGTTCCAATGGCTCCTCTGGGTCTTGGTATGTTGCTACTGCTTCTCTCAGGAGGAGATGATTCTCTGCCCATCTTTCTCCTTGCGTTGGTATTATGGAAACTTCCACAATAATTCCCTCTATAAATGGTATAATTCGACCTTTGACTCTGGTTTTCCCTTTCTACATATTTTGCAAAAACTCGATTGCAATTCCTGTGTCGAATCCCTGTAGTCGGTGTACATATGTTAACCATCCAGCTTGCTGGAGGATGGGACTCAATGTCTCTGAAATTGGAAATTTTGCAGGCTCGCTTTGAAGGGTATTTCATCCCATAGCTGATATTCTCTTTTCCTCTGATTGTATTTCTTCTGGGCTCTATTTTTTCAACTAGATGTTGTATGCAAGAGAAAAAGAGATTGTGGCCCTACGCAGATAATCTTCATGCCTTAATTGTAGTGTTCTTCTACTCTTATCAATGTGTCTAATGAGATTTGTGCAAGGGTTTCACATGCTTGCCAAATTAAGACCAATTACATCCCCTCCCTCGAAGAAAGGGCGCCCACGCCCTCAAGTACAAGAGAGATTTGGTCGCTCATGAATGCAGACAGGGGAATGTAAGAATTCGGTAATGATAATCTACGTGTGAAGGAGCAGGTGGTTGAGTAATTACTAACATACGTAGTATAAAGGTCAGGTTTAGAAGTTTTCATAATTGCATCTTGTACAGAAGTGACCAGAAATCGAGAGGAAATAGCATAACCATTATTGCGATATGATGTCTTTCTACAAATGAAAAGTTATGATGGAAGCAAGACTGATTCAAGTAATGATTGGTGCCGTCATCCCGAGGTTCAAATATGTAATCATATCTCTGTTAGTTATTCTTGTGGTAGGTCATAATTATCACTAATTCAAGTAAAAGCCTGTGGACGAATAATGGAAGACAAGGTGTATATAAAATAAATTGGCTATTTGAAGGAGCATACTTTCATACCATATGAAGAGCCACTACTACCAGTAGGCGTTCATAGCCTTGACAGGGTTGCTATTTTAACCCGAAAAAATGAGCCAAGATCCTTATGTAAAAATAGTTATTCTACCAATTTTATGGAGAGATCACCATGCTGGTATGGTAGCAAAGTGATCAAGTCGGCTCGTGATGAGACCTCCTGTCCTTCAAGTAGTTAAGAAGGTCATTACCGTGGTATGGTGGCCATTGTGGGCATGTCACTTGCTACATCATTATGAACGTGGTAGGTTGGCTTGTGATGAGACCCCCTATCCTCTCTTAAAATCTTCATGTAAGTGTAGTACTTTCTTTTGAATTGTAACATCTTGATCTATAAGGAGGTCATTGTGCTGGTGTGGTAGCCAGATAGTCACAATGCCATTCACTAGAATTGTAACAGAGTGATCAGGCTAGCTCATGATGAGACCTCCTATCCTTCTAGTAGATGAGAAGGTCATTACCCTGGTGTGGTATCCATTGTGGGCATGTCACTTGTTAAATCCCTATGATCATGGTAGGCTGGCTTGTAATGAGACCCCCTATCGTCTTAAAGATTTGCATGAACACACAATAATTGCTTTTCATACATAGATGGAGGCTCATTAACTCCTTAAGAGTGAGGGATGGTGAAAGAAGCGAAAAAAATTCTAATACCATTAAAACCCCTTGTTCCATTCCTTCATGTTGGAGGGACATATTACTCGAATAGTGCCAAAGTATATCATCATAAGGTCATGTATTGTATGATATCATATTTGAACTGAGGGTGACTTAGCCTTTCATTTCATGTGTGCATAATGCCAGCTTCTTGTTTAAGAATTATAGTGCCAAAGGGCCATCATATTTGTAATTTTACTATTTTCCTCTCTCCTTCAACTGCCATTCCCTACTCAAGGTTATTCAATTTGAGAAAAAAAAAATGGTTATTTAACCTGATCGAATAGTAGTTGTTTAGAGATTGAGCAACAATTGTTCACATATTGATCGACACAATTAAAAATGCTCAAAAAACGGCTGTTCAATTCAAATGAACAACAACCGTTCAAAGATCAAACAACAGTTCTCCTCGAATTGAGGAAAAAAAAATAAAAACACAATAATGACTCTTCAATTTGATTGAACCACAGCCATTCAAATATTGAACAACAACTGTTCACGAATTGAACAACAAAAATATAAAACACATGGAACGGCTATTCCATTCAACTGAAAAATAGCCATTCAAATATTGAACAACGGTGGTTCATGAATTGAACAGAAAAAAATGCCAACAAATAGATGTTCAGTTCGTCTGAAAAACAACCATTCAAGGATTTAACAACAGTTATTCACGAATTGAACAGAAAAATTAAAAACGCAAAAATGGTTGTTCAATTTTGGTTGAATCAGCAACCATTCAAAGACTGAACAACAACTGTCCACAAATTTAATAAAAAAAATAAAAACACCGCAAATGGTTGTTCAATTCGACTGAGCAACAGCTGTTTAGAGATTGAATAGCAGCTTTCCACGAATTGAACAAAAAAAATAAAAAAACAGAAAATGGTTTTTCAGTTCAACTGTTCTTGAACGGCTGCTATTCAGTCGAATTGAACAATAACTACTCATGAATTGAACAAAAAAAACGCCAACGAACAACTGTTCAATTCGACTGAATAGCAGCCGTTCAAGAATTGAACAACAACTGTTCACAAATTGAATAAAAAAATTAAAAACACAAAAACAGATGTTCAATTTTGGTTGATCAACAGCCGTTTAAAGATTGAACAACAGTTGTCCCCAAAATGAATAGAAAAAATAAAACACAACATACGGCTATTCAATTTAATTGAACAACAGTCATTCAAAGATTGAACAATGACTATTCACGAATTGAATGAAAATAAAAACACACTCTTACAAAGAAAATAAATTGAAAATGTGAAGAATGTAAAACAAGACAAGACATTTATATACATTATTTACAAGTGATGTTGGCAAACCTCTCATGTACTTGAGTTTGTGGGGTTATCACCCCCTTGCACCACAACTTGGATGGTGGGATTGTTTCGTACCTATTGACAGAATGATTATTTCGTGAGAGGTTTGCGATAGAGACGTACTCTGTGTCCGTTAACTCGAAATGTTGAACCAGACCCATATATGGTGGTCGAGGTGAGGGTACCATTGCTATGTACTTCCTGAATCTCATATGGACCGAGCCACCTTGTTTGTAGTTTTCCCAGAAAGTATTGGAATCTAGAGTCATAGAGAAGTTCCCAATCTCCTTTTTGAAATACCTTCTTCTTTATTAGGTTTTCATGCCACTTGGCTCACTGTTGTTGGATAATATTTGTGTGTTGCAGGGCTAGCAGTCGAATTTCGTCCATTTCATTTATTTGTTGGAGTCTTCTAGCTTGAGCTTCTGTTAAGTCCAATCCCACTTCCTCGGCTGTTATGAGAGTTTTAATTTCAAATTCAATAGGGAAGATAGGTTCTCTCCCAAATACTAGCTGAATGGTGAATATCCAGTGGTATTTCTCCAGGTTGTGCGATAAACCCATAAGGCTTCTAGTAGTCTAGTGGTCTAGTCCCGACGATGTGCTGCTACCATATTGTGTTGGCAATATGATGCAGAGTGTTGTCCTTGATGGCAACCTACTTGATAAAGTTTATGGCAACCTATTTGATGAAGTTGTTCTTGATGGAAACCTATTGAACTTGATGGAAACCTACTTCATGAGTTAAGGGGGAGATTGTTGACAATGTGATACAATGTATTGACTTTGATGGAACCTGCTTGATGAAGTTGTCCTTGATGGAAATAATATAAATCTGATGTATCTACAGATCCGTTCAGAAGTAGCAGAAGAAATAATTTTAGAAAGTGCCAGAATAATGTTGAACAAGGTATGTCACAAGGAATACGCGGTTTTATTAAGGAGAAGTCGCGTATGTACGCGGAAATGAACGTGCCAAGTTGCGTATGCCAATTTGCGCTCTATTTTTATAAAACCAGGGGGCATTACCATGGTATTGGCCCAACGTATTGAGCGCTTGATTATCTATTTGATCCCATCCAGGAATACCATCAGTGGTTGAGTGGTTTTGACTCATGGTATTGATAAAGGCCAAATCTATTTAAGGAGAAGAAAATCATAGTGCAAGTGGGTGTGCAAGTATCTGGGCATTAATGAATACTTCACTATGAAGTATATCTACATGGTTGAACTCTGTTCTTAATTGATAGATCTGAATCTATGATGCACCTATGAATATGATGAAGGTTTAACAAATTGTATCAGAGTTCATCAGAAGGTTTAACAAATTGTATTTCAGCCTCCCAGCTGAGATGAAGCCCCACCAGACTGCTGCCAAGGTTGTTTTCGTGGCAGCATTTGATTCCGAGTTAGGTTTCTCGCTGAGGGAGAGAAAGCCAGCCACTCTGGACGATGCACAGACAGATGCATTGGAAATAGAAGCAAACTTTGTCTCGACTGGTAAGTCCAAAGTAAAGCAAGAACATGATACTAGAAGAAGAGGCAAAGAAGAAGTATCTACTTCAAGTAAAGACAGAGACTCAGCAAGTGACAAGATCGAAGAGATGAATAAAATGATCAAGAATCTCTCTAGCAAGTTGGTCAAGCTAGAGATGGAAGCTAAGAATTCTCCACCAAAGAACTTTCAGAATGCTCCAAACAGAGGATTCAATCCTCAATACATAAAACCACCCTTGCAGATACTACAGAGGGGACAGAAGGAGCAACAAGACCAAGTACCACACCCCTTGTACCTGGAAGGACAAATGGAGGCTCCCCACGAAGACCCCTCTTATGAGCAAGATGAAACATGTCCTATCTTCTCAGACAATGATGACATAGAGTGTCCTGTGCAAGAAAGTGAAGAGGGAGAACTACAACCTCACTCAGAAGCGAAGAATAACGAGGATGCTGAAGAGCCAGAAATCGATGACTATTGCAAACAGTTCATTGATTTCATGCAAGCCCAGTTTAACAGGAAATATGACCTCAGGTCCTCCAAGAAAAGAACACGCACTCAAGACGAAGAGGAAGATGCACCCCAAAGGTCAGCACCTGCACAGAAAGGGGCCAATGCTCAAGAATCTCCGGACAAAGGTAAGAAGCCCCTTAACCAATCTCTGCAAACTGATAGTCACATGCCTTCCTCCTCCCAAGTAGCTGTGTCTCCTGTGAATAAACCTCCAGTTAGTAAAGTTAAGCCTCCCATGCCAAACAAAGAGTCAAAAGAAAAGGAAGTGCCACTAGAGAAGCCTTCATCTGCCTTCAGTTTGCAAAAGGAACTTGAAAAAGTTAAAATACCGGTCCCTCTATCTGAATTGCTGAAGCAGCCTGCCTATCAGTCACAGGTCTCCTCTTTCATTTCTGCTCCTGAGGTCCCGCATATTCCAGACAGTCTCAATTTTCAAGAAGAAAGGCCCATGGTAGTGTTCGGCCCCCATGTCGAGGAATTAGATCCCTCCACCCCTCCTTTTTACGTATCCTTGGTAATCCATGACTTACTGTTGCATAACTGCATGTTAGACTCAGGAGCGTCCCACAACCTGATGCTCCTGTCTGTCATGGAGCAATTGGGGCTCCAAATCACTCGCCCATATAAAGATCTTTACTCTTTTGATTCCAAGAGAGTAAAATGTTTGGGCATGATCAAAAGGTAAGAAGCCCCTTAACCCATCTCTGCAAACTGATAGTCAAATGCCTTCTTCTTCACAAGTATACGTTCCTCCTGAAAATAAATCCCCAGTTAAAGAGGTTAAGCCTCCTCTGCAAAACAAAGAGTCAAAAGAAAAGGAAGTGCCAATAGAGAAGCCTTCATCTGCCTTCAGTTTGCACAAAGAACTCGAAAAATTTAAAATACCAGTTCCTCTGTCTGAATTGTTGAGACAGCCTGCCTACCAGTCACAAGTCTTCTCTTTCATTTCCACTCCTGATGTACCACATATTCCAGACAGCCTTAACTTGCAAGAAGAAAGGCCTATGGTAGTGTTCGGCCCACACGTCGAAGAACTAGATCCCTCCACCCCTCCCTTTTATGTATCTCTAGTGATTCATGATCTATTGCTACATAATTGTATGTTAGACTCAGGAGCATCTCACAACCTCATGCCCCTGTCTGTCATGGAGCAATTGGGGCTCCAAATCACTCGCCCATACAAAGACCTTTATTCTTTCGATTCCAAGAGAGTGAAATGCTTGGGCATGATCAAAGATCTAGCAGTCACCCTGGCTCAGATCCCGGCCAAGAGTGTGGTGATGGATATCGTAGTGGCTGACATCCCAGCTCGCTTTGGTATGCTACTGTCAAGATCTTGGGGGACCAGAATTGGAGGATCAATCAAGCTAGACCTGTCCTATGCCACTATCCCTGTCTTTGGTGGCCAAGAGAGGAGATTGTACCGAGAGACCAGATTTGTCAAGACAGTCACTAAGGCAGGTGATTCAGTAAATTCCCTAGTTTACAGCAGAGATGGAGATTTCTCCTGTCTAATGTTGGAGGAAGATCAGGAATATGCTCATGAGCCTTCATTCTGTCAGATAAAGACTGAGTCATCAGTGCAGGACTATGGATCTGACATCTGGACACTCCACTTTGATGGAGCAAACTCCAGGGAAGGAAATGGGGCTGGAGTGTTGCTTATTTCACCTATGGGTCAATGGGTCCCCCTGTCCTTCAAATTGGAATATGAGGCCACGAACAATGTGGCTGAATATGAAGCACTCATATTGGGGTTGCAGGCAGCAAGGTGTATGAAAATACAGAATCTGAAAGTGATGGGAGACTCCGAACTGGTGGTTAGGCAAGTGAAAAACCAGTGTCAAGCGAAACATCCTAGGCTAAAGGCCTACAGAAATGAAGTTTGGGACCTGGTAGAGAACTCGTTCTTGGCGTTTAACATTCAATTCATGCCCCATGAACAGAACAGAATGGCAGACTCCTTGGCTGTGGCTGCTAGTACATTCCGCCCACCTCAGAACCCTCTTCTGAGATACGAAATTGAAGTAAGATACCGGCCTTCAATCCCTGATAATGTCAAGCACTGGCAGGTCTTTGAAGATGAGGAGCAGGTGAAGAGGTTCTTGGAGACTGTTGGGGAGTTTTCCAATCTAGAGATTGACATTTGTGAAGAAGAAGAAATTGGGGACAGTCCAGAAGACAAGCTGGAAGAGAAAATAGCCGGTCACAGATTCCTGCAGCTGAAAGGGAATGTCATTCCCCGAGGGCTGGTACCTTTGGAGAGGCTGTTCAATAAGAATGATGTTCCGTTACAGCCAAACAAAGTGGTGACTGAAGACCAGGTCGAAGATATAAATCTGGGTACAAAAGAAGATCCAAAGATTGTGAAGCTGTCCAAGAAAGTCCCAGATGAATACAAACAATTGTACCAAAAGCTGTTTCAAACCTATAAAGATGTATTTGCCTGGTCGTATCAAGACTTGAAAACCTTTGATGTCAGTGTGATGCAGCATAAAATTCCACTAAAGGGAGACGCAAAACCCCACAAACAAAAACTCAGACAGATTAATCCCCTGTTGCTACCCTCGATTGAGCAAGAAATAAAAAAGTTGCTGAAGGCTAAAATTATAGTGCCACTAAGGTATTCTGAGTGGGTGGCCAATTTAGTCCCAGTACGAAAGAAGAATGGCGAAATCAGGTTGTGTGTGGATTTCAGAAACCTGAACAAGGCGTCTCTAAAAGATAACTACCCACTACCGAAGATGGATCATATTCTGCAAAAGGTGGTAGGGGCCTCTAGAATGTCCATGATGGATGGGTTCTCGGGCTATAATCAAGTGGCTGTATTCCCGGAGGACCAGAAAAAGACAGCTTTCACCACGCCCTGGGGGACATTTATGTATGCTAGGATGCCATTCGGACTGATTAATGCAGGGGCTACATTTCAGAGAGCCATGGACATAACCTTTGTTGGAGAACAGGATAAGTTTCTGGTGGTGTACCTAAATGATATAACAGTCTTTTCGAAGGATGATACCGAGCACGTTCAGCATTTACATAAGACCTTTGAGAAATGCAGGAGGTATGGACTCTCTCTTAACCCTCAAAAATCTTTCTTTGCATTAGAAGAGGGTAAACTCCTAGGACATATAGTAACTAAAGATGGGGTCAAAATCAATCCTAAAAGGGTGGAAGCAATAAACGGTATCTCTCTCCCCAGAAATAAGAAATAAGTCCAAGTATTCCTAGGGCGTATCAATTTTCTCAGAAGATTTATTCCTAACTATGCCGAAATAGTTAGGCACATCATAGATATGTTAAAGAAAGATAATGAGGTGAAATGGGCCCCAGAATCAAGACAGGCCTTTGCCAGGATCAAGAATGCGTTTGCTGAGGCTCCCGTGCTGGCAAAGCCTAACTTCACTGAACCTTTTATGATTTTCTCTTTTGCATCACCTCACACGGTGGCAGGGGTCCTCTTACAGAAGAACGGGGATGGGTATGAGCAACCCATTGCTTTCTTTAGTCAAGTTCTTCATGATGCAGAGCTAAAATACAACATACTAGAGAAGCAGGCTTATGCCCTGGTAAAGTCCCTAAAAGCATTTCGCATGTACATTTTGCAGTCTCGCATTACTGCTTTTGTACCCACAGCAGCAGTTAAGGACATCCTTGTTCAGGGAGACAGTGAAGGCAGAAGGGGCAGGTGGATTGCGAAGATACAAGAATACGACCTGGACATCAGACCCACCAAGTTAATTAAAGGACAGGGTCTAGCAAAGATCCTATCAGAGTCAAACCACCAAGCTTTGGGCATCCACTTATCCATGATCGCAAATGAAGAGTCTGAGGAGTAGACAGGGAGACAAGAGGTGGAAATGGCTACTCAAAAAATACAAATGAAGTATCTCACTAGCCCCTGGTACAAAGAAATTGTTGAGTACCTCCTGACACTCAGCTGCCCACCCAGCTGTGATAAGTCCAAATACAGAGCCTTGAGGCTGAAATCTCAGAAGTATGCTGTAGCTAATGGTCAATTATATTGGAGAGACCCCTCAGGCATACTGCTGTTATGTCTCATCGAAGGTGAGGTAGGGAACATAATAACCGAATTCCATGAGGGAATCTGTGGAGGGCATTATAGCTAGAGGAGCACAGCTTAGAAAATCCTAAAGGCTGGTTTTTACTGGCCTAAATTATTTGGAGATGTCTTCACTTGGGTCAGAGCATGTGACAAATGCCAGAAGTTTGCTGAAAAACAGAAGCTAGCAGCTCTACCCCTGATTCCTGTGCACGTTGATGAACCTTTCAAGCAATGGGGAATTGACTTCATAGGTGAGATTCACCCACCCTCCAGTGGACAACACAAATGGATTTTGACCGCTACAGATTACTTCACAAAGTGGGTGGAGGCCATCCCTGCACGGAACGCCACAGACACGGTGATCATAAAATTCATGGAAGAGAACATTATCTCCAGGTTTGGATGTCCTGCTAGAATAGTTACAGACAATGCCCAAGCTTTCAAATCTGCTAAAATGGTGAATTTTTGTCAGCAATATAACATTACTCTGGGCCACTCCACAACTTACTACCCACAGGGAAATGGTTTGGCAGAATCATCAAACAAAACGCTGGTCAGAGCTCTAAAGAAGACAATAAATGAAAATCAGAGGAACTGGGACTCCCAACTGAAGTTTGCTCTGTGGGCAAACAGGATAACCAGTAAAAGGGCAACGGGAAGATCTCCTTATGAACTAGTATACGGACGGGCAGCCGTATTCCCTATACAATTAGCTTTACCTGTTGCTCGTTTCATACAGGAGACTCAGGAAGAACCGGATGGTATGAACAGAAGGATCAACCAGTTGATTGAACTCGAAGAGACGCGTATTCAGGTGAACCAGAAACTTGTGGATTACCAGGAGAAGATGAAAGAATTGTTTGATCAACATACAAAGGATAGAAAGTTGCAGGTGGGAGATTTAGTTCACAGGTGGGATGTACGAAGGGCCGATAAGGGGAAGCATGGTAAATTTGACCCCCTTTGGTTCGGCCCCTTCAAGATTGCAGAGCAGGGAGGAAATAATACATTTAAGCTGGAGAATTTACAGGGAGATCTGTTGGAAGCCCCTGTAAACGGGCAATTCCTCAAACCATATTTCCAATTCTGAAGCAGGCTGGAAAAGGCCTGACTGTATTATAGTGTATATTAGTTGCTATTTTTTTTCATTTTCTTATTAAAGATTTTGCATGAGTCATGATGATCTATCCAGGAGGAAGCTTCAAAAACCGAAAAGTGCTATTCAAAGAAGATGTACAGGCGGTCTGCGTAGTTCTCGACACGTTCGGGGACAAACGTGCCGTCCCCAGGTGGAGCCAATGTTGTTCAATCTTTAGCATTAGCCACGGGAGTACCAAAAAGATAGACAAGTCACACATTAAAACTTTGTATCAAATGACAAATATTCCAAGGATGGGCAGTAAGGAAACAAGGTAGTGAAATCCGCATGTATGAAAGCCAATAGAGGAAGTAAAGCAACAGGCAGAGTGTATAAATTGCAAACAGAAAGAAGTATAAAAGGTAAAGGGGACGCCAGCCAAACACATGAACGATGTATTAAAAAGAGCCGCGGGTTATATACGAAAGCGTATGGAGAAAGTCCGAGGGGGTCGAGCAGCGGGGAAAGGACGAGACCCATACCCCCGCGGACTTACGACACGTGGCATGGTAAGGTCCCACAGCGGAAAAGAGATGGTAAGGATGGGCCACGGGATGTGATCACGTGGCAGAGTAAAGACGGACCCGCACAGTAGAGAAAGACAAGTGTTAGTCCGGCGAAGGAAATCATGCGCGGTAAAGGTTGGACAGCGTACGTGGATAAAAGGTAAGGTAAGTCCATTAGGTCAGCTGGTACTAAGACCCGTACCAGCCTTTAACCCGACACGAGGCGCTCACCTACACCTTGATATACCCAATCCCCACGCACCACGTGTCTCATTGTCAGTGTCCTTACGACACTTGCCTTCTGTCATCTTACTTATCCACCTTTTTAACCCAAACAGTCCACTCCAGTGGTAACAAACTCTCGTATTTCTCTCTGGTAAAACGTCACAGGTTGTTTTCTACGACGAATACCGAGTGGGGAAGAACGCCTGGTATATCCAAATCACTGTCAGGGTTCCCCGCGTCACTTTCCCGAGCATTGTCACCCTCTGTTCAGGTATTCCATTCTCCGTTTTCCCTCTTTTCCCTTTTCTCTTTTCGAAATTGTTAAAATGTCAGCCATGGGAAGAGGAACGCCCAAGAAAAATGAACCTGAAACCCCCCAACTCCGTGAGTCCAGAAACCCCCCTAGTTTTGAACCCTTCTACGACTTGCAGTCTGGTATCTGTGACCCAAAATATCCTTTTGATATCCGCAGTATCAAGCCCCTGCTCTTTGGTCGCCACTGCAAGGATGCCGACCGTTTTCGAGTTATCACGTCTGGATTCTATCACCATATCACCCCCCAGGTCCATTCCTGTGTCGATTTCATCATCTGGCTCAGAGACTCCTATGATGTACATCGGGACGCTTTCGTTTCTCCTCAAGGGAACGTAATTTTTTCCCTTTCCCCCGATGTTATCAAACAGGCCATCCGTTTCCCTTCCAGTGACACATACTTCAGTTTCAAAGATGAAACCTTGCTCGCTCAGTTCAATAAGCAGTCAAGAGAATCCCGCCGCGCCTTCATAACCTCCATAACCATCGACCAAGAAACTGCCCTGCCTACATTGGAGCCTTTTTCACTAAGTTTGTTTGCCGAAGAAGTTCGACCTATTCTGTCTCTCATCGCCGACCTTTTGGGGGTAGGAAGCCCGGAAGACATCTCTTCAGTATGTATTCGCTTTTTGTGGCTCATGTCACAGAATGGGGTTACCTTGGACATTCCAGGCTTCCTCTCCTCGACCATCTTGACCCAATTTCAGGAGCTCGCCCAAGCCCGAAAGTTTCGCTTCTGCTCATTGGTGTTCTACCTCTTCTTGTTCCAGCATGCGGATAAGTTCGACCATTTAGGGTTAGATAGGATGTACTCTGAGAATTCCCAGCCCAGACCAGTCTTCGATTGGAATTTCTTTGTCCGCCAGTTACCTAGGGGAGAGGGTTATGCCAACTTCGTGAACACCTTCATGTCTATTGCCTACACCATTATTCACGACATGCCTTCCCCTAGGGTTTTCCCAGAGATGAAACGCTGGCTGCAGGCTGGGAAATACCAGTGTACTGGTGATTGGTTCCTGTCTGAAGATTGTACCGAAATTCGGGTCTATGGAGCCGAAGTTGCCCCATACCGGCTACCAGTTTTTCCCGTCCGACGAGTTTACGCCCTCGAGTACATCCGGCAAGCCCTCAAAGCCGACCAGGTCCATTTTGTTCCTGCTAAGAAAGGCTACATCTTAAGGCTTCCTGTCCAAATTGGCCCCTTTGTGGTAAACTCTAGATATGCCCTCCCAATTGCCGAAAAAATGTTGCAGAACATGGACCTGAAGTTGGGGGAAAGCTGGGCTTATGACCCACGGGAGATCATTTCAAATAAAATAAAATGAAACAGGTCTATGCCCTACATTCATGAGTCCAGGCCATTTCTGGAGTGGAGGGCTAACCTTGAAGTTTGGCCTATGTTTTCGCAGATGGAGACAGACTCGTCTGCTACAGGAGGAGAGGAAGAAGTGAACAAGGGCACAGATGAGCAAGAGGTAGGTACTTCAGGAACAACACCACCACCCAAGAGGCAGAGGGTGGCCACTAGCGAAGCAGAAGTCATCGGAGAAGGGATAATATTGGAGCCCTTCACGAAATTTGGTCAATTCGATAAGGGCAAGGCGGGTATAACAGTGTTGAGGGACAGTGTCGCCTCCTCCGATTACACTGAAGTCACGCAAGCCATAGTCGAGCCCACTCCATCCAGGACGAGCGAAAGGGAGCGGACAAATAAAACTGTCTGAGACAGATACAGGGCCGAATTAGGAGGATTCGTTGAAAAATACCATACCAGGCTCTCTGCTTCTGTCAATGCAGACACCGAAAGCCTGGTACTGTCTATGGCGGAGGCCATCCTGGACCCAAATTCGGATGTTCCGAGTTATAAGGTGCTCGAATTGGCTATTGATATGCAGAAGGTACCGGTACAGGATATGACTGACCTGTTCCAAACAGTCTGTGACATGATGAAAGACAAGCTATCATAGATTACCCTCGCATTAAGGAAGACAGAACAGAAATATGAACAGCTGAGGGATTCCTTTACAGCAGAACAAAATGCTTGTCGTGCCAACGCACATCAGGTGCGTGTTCTCCAGGACCAAATTAAAAATTTGGATGAAGGAGGGAAAGGTTCACAAGCAGCCCTTATAGCTAAGTTGCAGAAAGATATCACAGCTGCCAAGAAACAGGCTCGTATACCGGCTTCGCATCCTGTACAGACTGCTGAATTGGTGCGGGTAGAGGAAGAGAAAAATGAACTGTCTGCTAGGCTTTTCAGGGAAAGAGAAGAGAAGGAAAGGATGGCTAAAAGGATCGACGAGCTAGAAAGCAGAGCCACGGAACTACAGACCCGGTGGGATGCGCACAGTTGTCATGCAGCCGAAACACCAAGCGGAACTGGTTCAGCGATAGCACGACTATCCACAGCTATGGCTGAGATCGAAGTGTTGGAGAAACAAACATCCACTGCCAAGCAAAGGGTCGCAGAGTTGGAGGGCGCCCTGGCTGAAAAGGCCAGAACAATTGAAGGGATACAAAGGGAAGTCGAGGAAGGAAAAAGGGTCACGGCTGAGCAACATCAAACCATTGCCGAGATGAAGAGTCGAGCAAAGGGGAACCTCACCCTGCTCGAGGCCAGAAGCTTAATCTGGTCGGACATAATCACGGCAGTAACCGAGCAGTGGGAATTCTTGACAATGATAGGGGAGTTCAAGTCCACCCTTCCTTATCTCAATAGAAGGTTGCAGGAGGCAGGGAGTAATTTGTCTAATAGAGCTCAACACGTCGGCGACTACATCTCTTTTCTTTATGCACTAAGGGCGAACGACTTGGGGAAACATGGCATCCCCAGTCGATTTATGGAAATCAACGAATGTCAAAAGATCATTGATAAAGAGGAAGCTCGAGTAGCAGCTTCAAGGGTCCTTCAACAGGTGGCTGACATTGTTGAACAGTTCGACAAGGTATGGGATGAGATCATCACAGCCGGACTCCCTTCCTGTTGGGAACCAAATGCCCCTGCCGTGCTTATGCTCCTAGATCAATACACAGCACGTTTACAAACGGAAAGGGATCGGTCTGACCTCCAAATGGGGAAAGCAAATCAGCTCAAGGCCACTACCATTGTCATAGTCCTCAAAAAGGAGTTTAGTCTCCTTCACATGATCAGATATCGGCTCCCAACTGAGGCAAATATTCACACTCTCGGCGAAGCGTTTATCAGAGTGGAGAAGCTCTCAGCAATGCCAGAACCGACCTCCGAGAGCCAGCAGAGACTGACACAGTTCATGAGTCAGCATACCAGTTCCTCTGCCAACGTGCCTCCTCCAGCATCTGCAACGGCTTCTACTCAGCTGCACCCATGACATTTCAGTTTACACATGATATGGCCTAAACGGCCTTTTTACTTTCATTTAGTTTATGTTTTTCAAATTTCCGAGTGGATTGTTTTTCCCCCACTCTTGCATTTTTACTTTTTACATCAAACATTGGTCTCAGTTTCTGTTTTGAAATTGGCCCGGGGCCTGTTTATGCATGATGGGAGGGTTGTTTCCCCATCACGAAATTTTGTTGTTATGATAATGACTTTTAAAAAATTTTGTTCACGCGAAGAAGATATTTCCCCGAAATATCTTCTCGCTGAAAGGTAAAGGAATCCTATATAAGACAGAGAAAAGAAGAAAGAAAGGTTCCAATTCTTCAGAAGAAATTGACTGTGTAAAGATTTTCTGTGTGTGTTTTTGCAAAGACTCAAATGCTAGTGTGAAGAGCCCGTAGGGTTTCAATGATAAGGAGTTACACTTTAAAGAGGATTCTGGACTTGTTTTATGGTAGTGTGTGATTTTCTCCTGTTTATTGCAATGTTGTTGTTCATTTCATTTACATCCATGTCTCTGGTGTTATATTCTAGAATGCGAGTGTCCCGTTGTTTTTGATATAAATTTATCTCTCCGATACTTATATCATTAGCTCCCTGGTACTTTAAAAATGGCTCAGGTATAATACAGTGTTCCATCTCCCATTCAGACATATTTCTGCTATATTGGCTATTGCGAGGTGCTATTGATGAAAGTTGCCTGCATATATGGATTCTTAGTCCTATAAGCCCATCATATGCTGTGAAACTCTTCTTGGTGTTGTCTTCCTGATAGTTAATATCTCCTTTTTCTATACAGCTCATTAGTCATCGTTATATATACCTCTTTTTCTGCCATATACCATGAATCCGGCCCTGTTTACTGTGAATTGTCTTAAAGTTGTCTGATACTGCAGTGTTTGAGTACAACATTACATTCGTTCAGTATTACTCTTTAATGCTTCAAACTATCATAAGTTTTGGTCCCACTCAAGTGTTATTCTCTGTTTGTAAAGAAGCAGTATGAGAGCTTTGTCTTGTTAAATTGCTAAAACGCTGTTTTAGATCCTGTGCTCTCTATACATTACAAGATGTCCTAGGCACTGGTCTATAGAAACTCTAGGCTGTCTCTAGGAGTTACAACATTGTGGATGATACAATGTTGCATGGTGTTCCAACCGTTAAGGAAGCCAGGAGATTCAAGCAACTTCTCGACTTGTTCAGTCACGCCTCAGGTATGGACTTTAATTATGAGAAATCCTCTATTTTCTTTTTTAACATGCATATAGCTATTCAGAGGCATTTGACTGGTATCTTGGGGTTCAAGAGAAATACTCTCCCTTCCAAGTACTTGGGCATTCCCCTCACTGAAAAACCCTGGAAGAAGAGTCACTGGGAAAAGCTTCTCTCAAAGATGGCTGACAGATGCAGTCATTGGACAAGCCGGGTCCTCAACCTGGTTGGGCACCTGGTCTTGAAAAAGGCCATTCTCCAGGCCATACCCCACTATATGCTATCGATTCTCCCTGCTCCCAAAGGAATTCTTCAATAAATCAGGAACATCCAACAGAATTTTCTTTGGTCAGGCAACTCTGGGAAGCCCAAGTGGGCGCTGGTTGCCTGGGACAGACTTTGCACGCCTAAGAGCTATGGAGGGCTAGGTTTACAGGATCAGAGCTCTGTCAACAAGGCATGCGGGGCTAAACTATGGTGGAGGTGGATCACAGAACCTCTAACCCCGTGGGCACGCCTCTGGAAAGCCAAATACGCGGCAGATTGGCAACTGGAGGAGTTAGTAAGAATAAATGACACCCCAGCAGGTTCACCCATTTGGAACTTGGCCTGGGCCAACCGGAACATTGTTCAAAACCATTGTTTCTGGGAATTAAGGAATGGGCACTAGGCTCTTTTCTGGGAAGATGCGTGGCATAAATTTCTGAAACTCGAGCATCTTGATATGCAACCTCTACAACTGTGGTTCCAGAGCAATGGAAAACAGAGAGTGCATCATTACTGGGCTAGTAATGAAGATCATCATCCTTGGAGAACTTGGACGCTTTCTCCTCCTCCCCCGGATGATCACCTGAAGAACCTCCTCAACACCCTCAATACAAACCTCAGGAAGCGACTCATCAGAACAGTCCAGGGGCCGGACATTCTTCATTGGGGGAACCTTTCCGGAGGTTCTTATAACCTCAAAGAAGCCCGCTCCTATTTGGAAAACAGGAATGAGGATGACAAGGTAGCTTGGCATAACAACGTTTGGAAAAGTAACCTCTGGCCCAAAATCAAAACTTTCCTTTGGCTTCTTCAGAATGGGAAAATCCTAACCTGGGAAAATCTTTTAAAAAAGGGGTTTATATGACCCTCTCGATGCCCACTATGTGAACAGTAGGGGGAGACTATGAATCATTTACTCAATGAGTGTGTCTGGACTAGCCAATTATGGGATTGGATACAAAGTATTTTTCATCAAACAGACAGAATTACCACTTCCATTACAGCTACGATCACCAACTGGCGATCCATCTATTCCAACAGCAACATGGTGAATAATCTCTGGAGGCTCAGCCCGGGTTTCTTATTATGGACAATTTGGAAAGAGAGAAACAACTGTATTTTCAATAAACATATTTTTAGACAAATCGAGGAAATGAAAACAATTATCATGCAGGGCCTAACGGAGACCACTCTCACCCGGTGCAAAGAAGAAAAAGTCGAGTCGCTATCTCCCAATGACCTTAGGATTCTGGCTTTCTTCGGTCTCCCAGAGAAGGCAGAAAGTTATATTCAGTAGCAAGCCCGTAGACCTGCACCCTCTCCTGCAATTTGGAAGTGTCCCCCTCTAGGATTTTGCAAATTCAATTTTGATGGGGCCTCCAAAGGCAACCCAGGCCCGGCGGAAATGGGAGGTGTTCTGCGAGATGACAAGGGAGAAATTTTGCATGTCATCTGCAGAGAACTAGGAGAAACTACGAACAATTATGCGGAGTTCACAACTCTAGAGCAAGGGCTAAGACTGCTGATCCGGCTTGGCAAAAGGATGACCATTGTGGAAGGTGAATCTCAGCTAGCCATAACCACTGTCAAGAAAATCCAAAATGGAACTAAGCCTAATAAAGCGATAAAACATTGGCATCTTGCAGCTGTAACAGAGATCATAGAGTAGCACCTCGCCTCTCTGGGTGGATTAATCCTTTAGGCAGTGCGACGGAAAGCTAATGCTCTCGCAGACCACCTTGCAAATTACGCGGTTGACAACCCGAATGGTGTATTGGACACCTGTTGGACTGTGCTTCCGCATACGGAGCTTAGGGATAAGTGCTATAGCATTTCAAAGCGTGACTTAATGGATGGTAATACCGAGGAGACGGACGACAGCCTACCCATTATAACTAGATTATGAATAACCGTTTCATGATTAATTGCATCACCAGGTATCATTTGTTAACAATACCGGGCTTTTCTGGGATTTGGCAGTACATTATAAGAAAGGACAGACACATAGCATCTGATCCTTATGAGGAAATAAGGGGATCTCTCAAGCGTGTGATCGGCACGATTTGGCTATGGGAATTTCTGTGCAGGACTCTGGATGCAGGTGGCGGATTGCACGGCGATCTGCTATACTTCATTACCATGATTTATTCTCCTGCGCCATTCATCACCCATCTTCCCAACCTCCTATTTATCCAGCTCTTTGGTCACAATGGCTCTTACAGTCCGCTCTCCTATCTTTCAGTGGTGAGCATTCCGGCTTTGGAACCCAGGTTACACTCAGCTCCTCTCAGGTTTATCTCGGATTTCTCTAAGCAGGGAGCCATGGCAGATATCGACCCACGCAGCATCAAATCATCGCAGGCCCTCAAACGGGCCAAAGACGGTTACGAAGCCTCAGTCTCCAAGTGGGGAAAAAAAACAATTGAACTGCTGGAGGAAGAGGTGGAAGTAGCCCAGGCTAAAACGGACGACAACACCATCAGCGAGGAATTCGACTGGCTGGTTGACCCTAGAACCCCCTCGACTCAGCATACACAATTTCTTCAAACCCAAGCAGTGGCATGGCAAATAAAAACTATGCTCGCGAAGGCCCTTGCCAAGCAGGGAGCCGAGATCAAAGAAACTTTTGCTGCTAAATCCATGGCTTCTGCAAGGAATACAGCACGTTTGGACAAGATGGAAATGGCCTTCAACTCGCTCACAGAGGAGCTCCACAGACATGGCAAGGCGATGGAAAACTTTGTTCGACACTTTGACATTTATCTTCGCCATGTTCTCAATGTCTCCATTGAGATGCCTACGGATGAAACGCAAAACACTATAATCCGGCGCTTCAAGCCCAGGACTCAAGCAAAGGATGCAGAGGCAGCTGACCCTAGCGTGGCTGGTCATTCTGGGGCTTCAACCCCCACTCAATAATTTGTTTGGTTCTCTCTTATTTCCTATGTTCCTTTTGCGTCTATATACTGATGATAATTTGTTTTGTAAGTCTGCTCTAGGGGAATCGGGTATGTGTAAGGATCCTCTGAAGGCTATATTTTTGTTTGTAACTGTCTTTTGTCTATAGGGTAACCCTGTGTGGTGCACCCGAGTCTAGTTTCTGGTCTACAGGTGTCTCGCTAGATCAGTGCCTGGCTGGTCACAGTCTTTGTTTATTCAGTCTTTATGTCTGGACGTCATGACGCCGGCCTATGGAGCTTTTTGCTGTTGCTCTCAGACCTGCAGCTGTTTATGTAATCGATGTTTCATAATATAATATACTGATACTGACTTATACAAAAAAAACTTAACGAAGACTAATGAGATTGTAAGAGTGCTGAAATAAATTCACACAAGTCTTTCTGACAGAAAATACAAGTCTGGGTATACACTGAAAATCTAACAAACTGATCCAGAAAAGATAATTTTAAGGTTTTCTAAAAAATTTCACAGGGTCTGCAAGTTTCAGTGTAAACAGGTGCGGTCCCGCACTGTTTATACAAGAAAAGAGCGGAGATGCCCGCACTATTTCTAAAAGAAAAGTGCGGATACCAGAAAACTTAAAAGAAAAATAAAAAACTCTAAAACATTTCTCAGGGATTCTATAGGGATAAACTACCCAAGCCAGTATAAACCAATCAAAATTAGAAAAAATAAATTCACAAGTCAAAAATAAAGGAAATCAAAGTTCAAAATCCATTCCCCAGTGGAATCTCCATTTTGTTGGATGGATAAGTCTTTCTTTGCGACAAGACAAACCTCCCAAGTGTCCTACGGACAACTAGCAACAAACGAACAAATAAAAACTATTTTCTCTAGATATTGTTTGACATGGAATTAATTATAACAGGATTTTAGAAACCTAATTGTAGTCCAGTGCTAATCTTCTTTCCAGTGGCTTGAAGAAAGTCGTCGTCAAGGATCTGCAATCACAAACACAAGAAAAGATCAAAATAACTTGTATAATAAATCAATTCATGAATCAAACATCTATCAAGATGATCAAGGAATTCAAGAAATGAGATAATTAATTAAATAAATCATTGAGAAAACAATATTCATTCGTATTAACTTTGATAACGAAGAGCCTTACAATCGTGTCTGCCTTAATGTCGTATAGGCCTTCCTGGGGTCCGAAATAGGCATTTCCTTTACTTTGACAAGCCTTGCACTCTCTCAACTAAAATTCACATGGGTGTGTAATCATTCCCACATAATGATCAGTTAAGAGAGTATGAGTCTCTACAACATTTCTCCTCAAAAATTCTCCAAGTATAACTCACTAACTCCAATTCTCAAAGTCTCCATCCTTTGAAACTGAACCAAAGATTCAATTTATAGGAAAAGAGAAGAGGTTGCAGTTCCACATAAGAGGGGATGGAATCCTCTTTTGAAGGGATTGAGCTCCATAAACCAAGGGGTAGGCTCCCATAATGGAGGAATGAACATACATGATAGGAGCAAACCTTTGACCGGATAATTGCTTCTAGAAGCTTCCAGATTTGACTGTTGGGCTTCTAAATGTTACTTTTTGCCTTCATTTTACCTTTTATAGGGGTCCGCCCCTTTAATGAAGAAAACGTGTAGTGGGCTCCGCAGTTTTTGGAGCAAAAGGATGCGATGTCGTAGGTAAAGCTAAGGAAAAGTGTGGTACCAAGTATTTTTATGATTTTTACAAGCTTTTCTCCAAATCCAGGGCTTGATTTTAGGAACTTTGATGTTGTAGACTTCTAAGGGAGTAATATATGAGTAATGATGAACCCATATATACACTAAAACGTCATGGTGACAAATTTAATTGTAACAAACATTTAGGTTGAAACTATGGTTATTCCCTTTGAACATCTTGATGACCTTAAAAAAAGAGAACTTATCCATCTAGAATAAAAAATGGAGCTATCTATTATGTCAAAGAAAATCTAAGGGCTATGTAAAATGTCAACATAAAACCAAAAAATCTAGGGAATGCACAACCCTTTGATTTCTTACAATGTTTCAAGGAAGCATACTTGTCTGCATATGTCTTTTTTCACCTTTTGTGTAATGCATGTTGGAATTATTGTTATGTCAACATATTATGATATATATGTCAAACATATTAAGTTTTTAAATGAAAACCTTGAAATCTTTCAAATATCCTTTAGTTCCAGCCAAATGCAGTAATCTTTGAATAGTTTGAGATTCAAACAATTTTTCTCTTATCTCAAAAGCCATTATTGGTGTTTGTTTTTTAAGTGAAAACCTTGAAGAATTGTGTTTATTACCGTTCTTAATGTCATGACTATCATGCCAATGTTATAGAACAATATGAGCTAGCTTGATTTGTTTTTTAACTAAACCTACATATATTTTCATTTTTATCTAATGCATGTAAATAATGCCATACTAACATTATAGCTAGATATATGCTGGATTTGTTATTTGCTATTCGTAGCTGCTGGATTTGTTATTTGCTATTCGTAGCTTTTTGTATGAATCTATGCTATATAATTTATTATTACCATGTCTATTTCTCTTCATTTGCAATGAAAGTCATGTTTATGTTCTCAAGAGATATATGTAAAGAAGGTTTATTTTTAACTTGAAAACACACACACACACACATAATTCATATTATGATGATGTCGTAAGCTAGATTTAGTATTTTTCATTCTCATCATATGTACAAATCCATTGCTTTTGTTGTGTCATTTTAACCCATCTTAAATTTGATTTATTCAAGAAAGATGAAAAATGCAGATGTAAAAATAATGTTTGGAAAGGAAACCTATAGGATGGTTCAAGGAACAACGGTATTTCCAATGGGGGTTTGAATTGGAACCTTGTACAAAATTATAAGAAGCACTATTTGTGATGGTGAAAAAATTAAATTTCTCTTGAAAATGAATTTGAAGAATAAAACTCTCACAGTCTCCATGTTGGCCTTCCATTTTTCTCTGTTCTAATAACATTTTTTTTATTATCATTCCATTGTTATAACCAAACTAAACCTCGTTATCCTACAAATCCATGCTCCTAATCTTAAAGCCTGGAAAAAAATGTTTAAAAGATAATAATTATTATTCTGTTTTATTTCCTAAGTTTTTGATATGTTTTAATATTTTTTGAACTTAACGTTTACCTATGAAGAATTGTAGTTTAATTCTTGCACCAACTATGGATTTCTAGTACCTAGTTTTGAAGGTTTTCCTATATGCGCCCACCCAAAAGGAAAGGAATGATATGGATTTTGTAGATATAGTCCTTAGTATAATGTATCTCTTTTGGGTCACACCTAGGTTGCACATGGCGATCTCAAACCGTGATCATAGGTTTCTCAGTAAAAAACGTGTTGAATTACCAACAATTAAGTTTCGGGGATATTTCTAGAAAATAAAGAAAATTTTAACAATTCTAGAACATGGGTTTTATGATAAATGGTCTAAATAAAGTTGCTTAAGAGAAAATTCTTGAAAGATGGCATAGTTAGGGAGCTATGAAATTTTTCCTAATCTGGGTTTTCCTAGATTTATGTTGCAGCCCCTTTTTCAAGATTCTCAACAAATCGTAGTTCAGATTTAAAAGGATCCACATATATCATATAAGATCAAATAATGATTCTCCATTTTCTAAGAACATATGGATGGTTTTCTCGAATTAGAGACAATTTTATTTGGTTATGTTTGTAACTATTATCGGTACTCTGTTGAAGGATCACTTTTATCTCTGCATATGGTGACATTTCTATGTAAAAATTGGGAATGTAATGTATTAAAAAATGGGGGAGGGGCTGAATTTATCACCTAGTGTCATTTGAGATACTTCCCCAGCCATAAATAAATTGTTGCAAAAAATGACCAAGTTTTTCCTGAAGAGGGATCCTGAATATGGATCCTCGTTGGGATTCGAAACACCGACATGATTCTTATTACACTGTGGATAATTTGATAACCACAGAAGCCTAAAAACTAACAAAATACCAAGTTTTTTCCTAAAGAGGGATCCTGAATATGGATCCTCGTTGGGATTCAAAACACCAACATGATTCTTATTACACTGTGGATGATCTGATACCACAAAAGCCTAAAAACTAACAAAAGACCAAGTTTTATTGTTAATAACCCCAAAGAGTATTTGTCAGGACCTTCAGGTAAATCCTCAAGCCTCTCTAAACCCTTTTTCAATTGATACCCTGATGGAAATATACAAGAAAATTACGTTTTTCCAAAGATCCCATATATTTGAGTGTTTCATACTTGAAAACTCTGAATTACCCAGAAGAAACCCTTCTTACTCTGCCTCCATTTTTCTTGAGATGTAAAGGTAGGTAATCTCTATGGTTACCTGTCTATTGGATTATCATTTAGACCAGTGGGTAGATGAGGTAGTATTATGATTCTTATCATTTTTTTCAGTTGGAGAAAAACCTTCAATACTTTTTAATTATAGTCAATATTTGTCAGATATCCTTCATGAGCAGTTTATGAAGTTCAAAGTTGAAGGTGATTTCAAACACCAATCAGTTTTGGTTTATTTAATGTTGTATCATCAAGTAGACAGATTCTAGTTTCAGCTACAAAAAGCGAATGGCCATTATCAGTTGTCCACTGGACTTATTTACCCAGAAAGAATACATAAGTGTTCTCATTCAATGATTTTGTTGACCAGTTCCTGCACATGTATTTATGTTCATTAAGCAGTGGTGTTATACCAAGGATATCACCAAAAATCATGAATTTTTTACATATTATAGAGCAAGATAAAATTGGAGACTGGTATTTATACCAAAATTATACAGATATTAGAATCTATGGGTGTGAGCCTCCTCCCTATAGATTTCCAATTTTTGTACCATTGAGAGTATTTTCCCTTGAATATATCAGAAATATGCTTAACATGGATGATTTACACTTTGTGTCAATAAAAAAGAAAGCACAATTCAAGTTAAAACCACAGGCTGGGCCATACATTGTGAACACTAGAGCAAAAAACAAGGAAGTGGATGAATTGCTGAAGAAGATGAAATTTAAACTGAGCTTTAAAGGGTCCTATGACCCATTGGGAATCATTTCTAAGCTAAGGGTTGAACATAAAACTATTACATATGCACACACAGCCAGACCAGAGATAGATCAATATGCTAATGAGGAGAAGTGGACAAAGAACACTTTATAGGAGGCTGAAGAACAACCTATCAACCAAACTTCTCTTAAAAATCATATTCCAAAGGACAAGGAAACCAAAAGAATAAGGGGAAGCATGTGTTGGGTCAATTTACTGTTGTAAAATAATGCAAGTATTTATTATCAATCCGGGTCAATGAACTTAGAAGCATCCCCAAAGTATATGGGTTTCAGTTATGATCAATTCAGAAGATGGTTTATTGATGATTAGGGAAATGCATATTACAAATATAAATTTAACTTAATTAATTTCTAAACAATAGATCAAGATACATGAAATAACAATTGAAGAGGCTCTTCACTAAAAGAGGTCCTGGTTGTCCTTCATCATTGATTTCATTTGATCGTTAATGCTATTGTGAAAACAAGAATTCAGAAGAGTAGGAAAATATGAATCTTAGTTTTGAACTCTAGATCAAATAGAAGAAGTATTTAACTTAAATACTGGTTTGTCTCTTCGTATGCAGAAAGAAAAAAAATTAAGATCCATTACAAATCAAAGCATGTAAAGGCATGTAAAGATGAATTCTAACGGAAAATCTCCAGTCGATAGAAAGAGTGCTTAACTTAAACACATGTTTGTCTTTTCATATACAGTTTAAGAATGATAATTAGATTCATCAATACTTGAAAATAAATAAATCAAACATAAGCATGTAAAAACATGTAAGGATGAATGCTAACTGAAAATCTCGAGTCAATAGAAAGAGTGCTTAAATTAAACACTTGTTTGTCCTTTCATATGCAGTTTAAGAATGATCACTAGATTCATCAATACTTTAAAATAAACAAATCAAACATAAGCAAACTAATTCATAAATTGCAGCTACGAAATGAACTAAGAAGTGCACTTAGCTCGGTGTGGGGGCCCTCCACCCTTGCCTCGCACACTGAAGGTAAACTCAACTACTTAAGACTTCAAGCAATCAACCAACATGTAACAAAATAAAAATATGATAGAAAAAATCTTCAATTATGTCTCCAAGTCTCAGAAATAATAATAATAAGTCATACAAGTTCCATTGTCAAAGCCTTCAAAGTGTGAGGCTTAAATAGACGAAATATCTAAAAAAATTATCTAAAATATCTCAAGTAATCATAACTATACTTATCCTATCATATCAGGTTGAATTCATTTATCATATCCATAATAATCTAGAAAATCCCACAAAATAAGAGTTTTGACCTAGTTTCTAGGGATCCTCCATAAAGACTGGTCTTGTTTGACCGCCTTTGACTGGGCCTATTAAAGATCAATCTGACTGTGCCAACAGATGTAATCTTACTCCTAGTTCCTGAGATTTCTAGAAACATATCCAACTCGAGCCTAAACATCCTGCACATATGCAAACCAAAATTCTATTACAGGAATTTCTGCTGCTGTCCAAAAATGCACTTAAATTCCAATTTTTACCAAAACATCTAATAATTGAAAAACATAAATTAAATACCTGTATATGCATCTTTAGGTCAATTTAAGGTGAATATGATGGTAAATAGATGGATAATGTGGAAAAATAAAGTGTATTTCCTAAACAAAAAGAAATAAAAAACAAGGACCAACATCTCCGCCAAACTGACGATCAAGCATGTCCTCATGCTTGTTGTTTCGTCTTTGACCTTCGAAGCCCTAATGTTGATCCTATCCCTGATCATGTAACCTCATGCTGTGATGTGTGAAAAAGAGAATCCATATCTTTACCCTGCTCTTCTTTGTAGATGGAATTTTTCACCTTTTGTTTCTCATACTTAGCTTTCCAGGAGTTTTTCTCCTGAAGCCATCTGAATACCTGTGTAGAGAAGATTGTTTTTGTTTTTCATATTTTCCATATCCTCACTGATTTTTTCATTTTCCTTAACCAATTTCTCATTGGCTAATTTATAATTCTCATTCTCCTCTTTCAGATGCCTTTCCATAATTTTGCTTATTTCTAAGCTATCAGTCAGCTCTTTAACTCTAGAAATATTTTGATCTCCCCCGTTTGAATCTCTAGAAACTAAAGCAACTTCTACTTCATTGTTTTCAAAGTAGGAATATTTATCTAAAGGATCCTCATACACTTGTTGTTGCAATATTTCGAGAATTTCATTGGCGTGTTTTGTGATAGGAGAAGTTTCCATGATTTGTATTTCCGGTTCTGTTGAATGTTTCTTTCTCTGCCTCCTGGAAATAGTTAAGAATGATGTTTATTTTTCTAACACAATTTCCCCCTGTTGTTTCTTGATCTTGTTTTGGGATAGAAAGATGTATGCACAATGTTCCTTATTTCTTCAATGGGTTTAATTATGTTTTCCACAACATGTTTTGCAAACCCATTTTCAACTAATAAATCCTCCCAAACCATCCTTTTGATTTTCAACTGATAATCTACAAGAATTTTGATGAGTCCATGGTGAATAAATTGAGCTTCTTTTGGTTTAGTTTTTGATTTTATGCTTTCAATCATTTTCATCAAGTTTTTTTAGAAGAAATATGGCAAATTTATCCTTATATCTCTCTTGATGTGTTGTAGTAACCTCACATGGTAAAGGTGTACTACATTAAATCTAGTATCACAAGTGAAGAATTTATGAATTATCAACACTAATTCTGCCCATGGTTCATTGAACCATTCCCTTGGAATACCTTTTGATCTATCAAAGGAGCCTTTCCTATTTTTATCTTGGAAAAATGTCCAACCCTTATCTCTAAAATGTAAGCCTTTGCAATATA
Source organism: Pinus albicaulis (assembly GCA_034641835.2). Taxonomy (NCBI): domain Eukaryota; kingdom Viridiplantae; phylum Streptophyta; class Pinopsida; order Pinales; family Pinaceae; genus Pinus; species Pinus albicaulis. Next base: position 533,157,919 of record CM076570.1, on the reverse strand, counting down.
ATTCTCCTAAAAATAGAAAATCTAATGCTTCAGAGATATACTCAGGAGTTAAAGGAATATGCATGTCGCCCACCATGGTTTCATTCTATCTGAAGTTATTTACAAATTATTTTGTGACCCTCTCATTATGACCTTTTAATTTTTGTAGAAAACCTATCAACTCCGTCAGATAAAGTTTTTCCACTATTTTTCTATTCTAGTGTTCTATTTGAAAGTCTTTAGACTCTACTCTTGTGGCCATTTGTTCTAAAAACCATTTTATATGACCATCTCTTGTCATTAACTTCATTTTTCAAATAAAAAATTTAAGCACTGAGTGTAACCATGGTAGTAGGCCTACCTTTCTGCTTCACTGCCTTTGTCAACCAACCAATCCTCCGTTTTTTCCTTTTGAAGAATGTGCTCTTACTGTAAAAAAAATAATTTTATAGAAAAGGTTTCAAGAAAACAAAAATTTATGTTTCTAATGTTATACCTTTTATTTAATTCTTTTTTTCCCTTAAAAACAATCTCTGTTTTGCAAAAGAATTGGAAACAATCTCTATTTCCCTTAAAAAAAATCTCTGTTTTGTAAAAGAATTGGACTGTGTAAAAAGAAATTTGAATTTTTTTTATACAGCAGTACTTTTCACTCCTCAATTTCATATAGAAATATTCTCCAAAAAATTTCATGCAGATTCACTTTGTATTCAACAAAAAAAAATTGCAATCATTTCACCAAAAATTCATGATAGATTCACTGTCCTACTTCATCGTTCCTCATACTCTGTCTTCTGTCAAGAAAAACATGTCTAACTATCCTCCATTTTCTTCATAAGCTCTATTCTAATTCTTTAGACTGAGTGTGTTTTTTAAAAACAAATCTATTACATAGTTGAATTAATAACCTTACCATGCAATTCAAATTGTAATTCCACTCTCTGTTTTCTATTTGAAATGAAACACTGTGTATGAGGACGTGTCGATCTTACCTTCCTTATGCCACTACTCTTTGTGATTATCTCTGATCTTCGTGGTATTCTTTCAGTTGAATTGGAGTTTTAATCCACAACAAATCCATTAAAATCTTCATTTATGAGCTCATTCAACAAAATATTCCGTGATTGACTGATGGCATAGTGTTTTTAAAATGTGTCAACACGTTTTTGAATGGTTTGAATACAAAAATTGTTGCATGACAGACTTGCAAATCAAACAAAATTGCTTCCTCTTATAACTCAGATTTTGACTGATGGCACAATCCCGAAATTTTCTAAAACAATCAAATATTCATTGATTTCTTACCTTCACTTTCAGAGAATTCTGCTTTCTGCTGGCTGGCTCGGTTATATTTTTTGGACTCGTGGCCTTGAATTCTTCAACTTACTTCTTATTAGTTCGTTTTCTGCTTCCCACTATATTCTCTGCTTCTCTTTCTATGTTTTATATTTTTTATCTCGACATTCTCACAGCTTATCTCTTTGCGTTTTCATTTTCATAAGGTCAAGGATACAAGGATGTGCTTTGACTGCATACTCCTTTCCCTCACTGAGCCTTTCTAATGGAAATTATGGTGACAAACTCTTGACAGTAAACGTTTCTGAGGTTTTTTAATGGCAGAAATGGTCTTTGACAGAGGCGTAAATGGCTTTTGACAGAGGCGAAAATTGCTTGTTTGTTTTACATAGTGATACATTTGAAATCATCTATCCGTTCATTAACTCTCTTGACTGAGCCATGCACATCCTTTATCTTTGACTATCATGCGTGGTGTATGCCCATCCTTCTACAGATCCTTCATGTTTTGCGTTCATGGCTATGTGCATTCCATTACCCACATTACCCTTATGCATCATCATCGTACCTGCCTCCATGACTCGCATTTCTCCATACCTCTTGTGCACCATCATCATTTATCATATGCTATCTCTCCATTGCATACATTCATTTGCATCATGTCTTACCTCTCCACTGCATGCATTCATTACTTACCATATGCCATCATAATCATGCACTTCGCATCTTAGGTTTGCATTCATTCATTTGTATTGCACTCGTTCCATTACCTTAGTTCATTCCTGTGTATGATTGCGCCTTCTTTGTTTTGATTTAAAAAAATATTTGTGCCATATACCTTTGCACAATACTATATACATTTTGTAATTGCGCTATGTATAGTTTGAACTTTAGTTTTTAACTTCCAATTTTAATTTTAAAAATTGACTAATACAATAGTCAAATTTTTAAAATTAAATGTTTATGAAAATGCTAACCTTTGTCTTATGGTATTGTAGGTCCTTCAAAAGTCTTCCATAGGTTCAATATGTGACCTCTTGTTCATAATTCTCTTTGTTATGAAATACATGGGGTATGATATGAATAGTTATATGGAATGTTTTGAATAATGGTATGGATTAATGTGGGTAGAATAGGGTTAGTTAGAATAGTGATATGAAGAGGGTTATAAACGATAGAATGTGGGTGAAAGTGTAGGGAATGTAAAATGAAATGTAGGTAATGTTGGTGATGAAATGAAATGTAGGTAAAGATGCATAAACTAGTATTAAATTAGTTTGTCCAATTCTAGAATATTTTGAAAAAAATGAAAATTTAAAAGCGATTTTTTTACTCACTGTACATATGTGCTCCCTTTTTGACGTTTGATGATGATCGACATTGTATTTTTTTTACGACGGTTCTTGTAGACTTGATAGAGACTTTGTTTCTTCTTGCATCTGATTTGATTTAGAATAATTATTGTTCAGGTCCCTTTTGCAGATTAAATTTTGACATTTTCAAGTCCCATCTGCTATGATCGTCTCAGGTCCCTTCTGACATGTTAAATTTTCAGGTCCCTTTCTGGCGTAGTTTCACAATGATGTTGAGGTCCCTTTTTGGCATAATTTCATAATTATGTTCCATATTTTGAAAATTTATTCTGTCATATTCAAGTCCCATTCTGAATAATTTTTCAACAATAATTTAGGTCCCTACTGTAAATGTCGAATGATATACCAGGTCCCTTTATGATTGTAGTTCATATTTTGTCTTCAATTCAGCTGCTGAAAACTATTTTCATAGTTTTTTTTATTTCACACCTTCCCCCAAACTGATGTTGTGAATTTTCCTCAAGTCTGCAAAATCTTGGAGGGTATTGTTTAGTCAATTTAGTGTCCTAAATTGCTAACATGAATTATCAACCAGGGCTAGTAAACTGATGACGTGTAATGCACTGTATGTGCCTAAGTATCCCTTTTCTTACTTCACTGTTTTAATGTTTTGTTGATGTTTTAGGGGTTTTTATGTTTTGGTTCTTAGTATTCTGTTCTATACTAGAAATATGAAGTTAAATCTATGTAAAGAGACAAAACAGGAAAATGTTAATGAATAAATGAAAACAGATTTTATTTGCAAGTTCTCTTCTTAACTAGAAAATGATGAAAACAATGAGTCCTAATCCATGGATATTACAACTTTTAAATGAACATTCATGAAATGAAAAGTAACTCAAAATAATACAACTTAATCTGATTCATTTAGTTAGAGATTTGTTGGAAGAGCTTGTGAAAAAGATTAATTATAATGCAATGAGGATCTCCTAAAACATAAAAATAAATGCTAAAACAAACAGTAACTTAGAACATTACAGTGAAATCTCATTCATTTGATAGAGGTTTATTGTAAGAACTTGAGAAAAATATTACTATAATGTAGTAAGGATCTCCTATAAAATGCTGAAACAACTTATAACATTACAACTAAATCTCATTCATGAGTTAGAGGTTTATTGGAAGAGCTTTTGAAAGAGATTAACCATAATGTGATAAGGATCTTCTATGAAACAAAACAATCAATAACTCACAATATTACAACTAAGTCTCATTCGTGAATTAGAGGTTTATTGGAATTTTTTTTGAAAGAGACTAACTGTAGTATAATGAGGATATTATTTTTAACTAAATAACAGAAAATGAAATGCTAATAACTCATAATATTACAATTGAATCCCATTCATTTAATAGATATGTATTGGAAGAGCTTGAGAAAGAGACTAACTGCAATATCATGAGGATCCTTTATCTAAGAAAATGACATGAAACATAATGCTTAAAGCTATGATTTCATAAAGCAGTCTAAGTAAGGAAATATGACAAAACATAACTGAAAATGACTTCTCTAGAAAACATGTAAAACCTCCTCGAATAGCAGGGGCCCTCTGCTACTAATTTGGTGAAATTCTTCAGCTCCTTAAAGTTGTAATCAAAACAACATCAAAGAACTGAACTTCTTTATTTATAAACTCACAAATATACATCCCATTCCATCTTAAGCTTTTTTACAAAACACTCTCTAATCCTTTCTCTTCTTCTCTTATTTTTCACTACCCTTGATAGGAAAAAGCTTCCCCTATTTATAAAAAGATATGAGAAGTTATCTCATTAATGAGAGTCCATGAACCTCTCCCTCTATCTCTAGAGTTACAATCAAAATAGGAAATGATAAGACACATGTCTTTTTAGAGTTTCAATACAAATAAGAAATGAAACACATATCTTCTTAGAGTTTCAATACAAAAAGGAAATGAGACACATGTCCTCATGATCCCATGATCTTCTCCACTCAAATTCGAATTTGGTTTTGGGAGGCCACATAAAGGTCCTTTAGAAGCTTCCTTTTGACCTACACATGTCACAAAACTCATAACACATATATAGATATATGAAACTATGTTAATTTTCTAGTTTATAATCATAAATTCACTTTAAATACATAAAATAAATAACTTTGGAAGACAAGGATCCTAACCCATATATTTATGAAAATGGTTACTTGATGTAAGGTTTTAGGTCAGATAGTTATCATGAGAGATGAATGGTAATGACATAATGGAAATATGTATGAATATGGAAAACACTTTTGAGACTCAACAGGTATATCTGCAAAAATCTAAAGTAAAGTAAGATGATAACAAAACAGAATTCATACTGGCCAAACAAGTTGGTTTTTCGATATGAATTCGAGTTTGTATTGTGCCAGTTTCCTGGATTTTCACAACCAAACTCTTATTATTATTATTTTTAATATATATATATATATTCTTCTTCTACTGAAATTTTGGAAGGCATATTGCTATGCTGTCCCAGTATTTCCAGATTTGAATCCATTGATTTTTTTCTTAGAAAATCCTCTGTATTTATAGGTGTATTGTAGATTTTAAGCATATGTCCATTGAAGAAAAATGAAATAGATGCTTCATCAATTATTTTTATCTTTCCAACTCCATTATCAAATATTTATTCAATGTCATATGGCCCAAGCCACTGAGTTGTAAATTTTACTTTGAAATATTTGAATTTGGAGTCGAACAAGAGTGCCCAATCTCCTTTCTGAAACACTTTATTCTTTATGAATTGATCATGCCATTTGATCCGTTGTTCTTGAACAAGAGAAGTATGTTCAACTGCTTATTGTCGAATCTCATCTAGTTTGTTTAACTGGATAATCCTTTCTTGTTGTGCTTGCGACAATTCCATCCCTAATTCTGCTGCTAGCTTGTATGTATGTATTTGAAACTCAATGGGTAATAGAAATTATTTTCCATACACTAACTGATATGGGCTGAAACCAGTAGTGTTCTTCCAAGTTATTCTATATTCCCATAATGCATCTTTCAAATTTTCTGACCAGTCCTTTTTGTTCATCTTTACAGTTTTTGTCATAATATTTTCTAGGATTTTGTTTGTTGATTTCACTTGTCAATTTTATTGAGGATGATACATAGTGGATTTTCTGTGTTTAACCTTGAATGTCTCTGTAATATCACGAAAAAGTTTTGACATGAATTGTGCACCTTGATCAGTTACTATCTGTCTCAGAACTCCATATCTCACAAATATCTCGAAACAGAAAAGACATAACTGTTTCTTTTGTTTCTTCTGCTATTGCCTTGGCCTCCACCCATTTAGTCACATAATATGTACATACAAGGATATATCTCTTTCCATTGGATGAAGGGTTGATTGGTCCCATGAAATCTAAATCCCACTGTTCAAATGGTTCAATAAGTACTTGTGACTTTAATGGCATTTCATTTGATGCCACTGCCCTACCAGTTCTTTGGCAACTGTCACATCTTCTGACATAATTCATGGATTCCTTGAAGATGGATGGCCAGTAGTAGCCAAGATTCAACACTTTGTATGTTGTCCTTTTATCTGCAAAATGATCACCACATGGTTCATCATGACAAGATTTCAAAATTTCAATTATTTCATCATCTCTTACACATTTTATAATGATTAAATCAACACTAATATAAAATAGATCTCCATTGACCTAGCTATACCTAGCACTCTCTCTAATTATTCTTCATTTTTGTTTGTTTGTGTAGTGAGGTGGTAGGATATCAAATGATAAATAGTTAGCTATATTTGCAAACCAAGGAGTTTTGACATTTATAGCAAATAGATGTTTATCTGCGAAATTGTCTGATACTGGATTTGGATCACCAGGTGTATCTAATCTTGACAGAAAGTCAGCAACTTGGTTATCTTTCCCTAGTCGATCTTGTACAGTAATATTAAATTCTTGCATTAATAACAGCCACCAAGTTATTCTGCCATTTGTAATTGATTTATTTATTAAATATTTTATATCATAATGATTCGTGTGAATATAAACTTGATAACCTGTTATGTAATGTCGGAATTTATTTAATGCATGTACAATAACTAACATTTTTTTTTTTCTGTAACAATATAATTCAATTCTGCTGCTGTTAATTTTTTACTAATGAAATATATAGCATAATTGAATTGATTCTCTTTTTTTCCAAGTGATGCTCCAATAGCTGTATCAGATGCATCAGTTGAAATGTGAAATGGAAAAGACCAATTAGGTCCTAGAAGAATGGGTGCAATTGATAATTTCTCTTTTAATTTTTCAAATGCATGTTGACAATTATCATTCCATTGGAATTCTATATCTTTCACAAGTAACTTGAATAATGGTGAAGCTATTTTACTAAAATTTTCAATAAATCTCCGATAGTAGCCCACATAACCCAAGAAACTTCGAACTTCTTTTTGTGTTGTAGGAGGTTTTAAATTCATAATGACCTACATTTTTGTTGGATCCACTTTAATCCCTGAAGAAGAGATATGGTGTCCCAACACTATCCCCTCAGTTAACATCATAAAACATTTTTCATTACAGAGTGATAGGTTTGTCTCAATGCATATTTTTAACACTTTTTCAAGATTCTGTAAACAATCATCATATGTTGTACCATACACAGTGAAATCATCCATGTAAACTTCCACACACTCATGAATCAAATCATCAAAAATAGCAATAACTGCTCTTCGAAAAGTAGCAAGTGAATTACACAAACCAAAAGGTAATACATTGTATGCATATGTTCCCCAGGGGCATGTGAATGGTGTCTTATCTTGATCTTCTAATGCCATTTTTATCTGATTATATCCACTAAATCCATCCAAAAATGAGAAAAATTTATTTCCAGATAATGAATCTAACACTTGGTCAATAAATGGTAAAGGAAAATGATCTTTTAATGTAGATTTGTTAAGCTCTCTGTAATCCACACAAATTCTCCATTTCCCATTTTTCTTAGGCACCACAACTAAGGGTGAAACCCACTGACTATCTAAAATAGGATAAATAAATCCAACTTGTAACAGTTTCTGTAATTCTTCTTTCACTATTTCCTTCATCATGGGATTCATCCATCTTTGAGGTTTCCTAATGGGTTTTATTTCATTATCAATGTAAATGTGGTGGATGCATGTTTTTGGATGAATTCCTGGCATGTCTTTATAATCCTAGGCAAAAGCTTTTGAATATTTTTGCAATAATGTTATTAGATTTTCCTCTTGTGATGATTGTAAGTTGTTACCAATATTCAAATGTCTTTCCGGACTAATTTCAATTATTTTTGTATTTGAATTGGTAATTGAATTTACAGGAAAAACGCTTTCAAATGTATTTTGCAATGATTGTATTGCGCAATTTTCCTGAAAAAAATCATTTAAAAGATAAATAGCAGCTTCATATTCTAAAATATCTGGTTCGGAGATGAGTAGATCTAATAAGTCCTCATTTTCTTCCTCCTCTCTAAAATTGTAAACTTGATTAAGGCTAAGAACATGTTGAAATTTTTTTTGTTCTTTTTCATCAAGTAATGATAATAGAGAAGGAGATTGAGCAGGAGGATATAATGTAACATGTTTTCTTTCATCTCCATGTGCAATAATCATACTTCCTGACCTGCATCCAATGTAAGCATCTACATAGCTAACCATGGTCGGCCTAAAATTAAGGGATGCCCTCCCAAGTATGTTTTTGGCTGCAAAATCAAAAATTCTATAGGATACTCCCATGAATCCAGTGAGACAATGATATCTTCTAGTATACCTTCTGGAACAAATTTAGATCTGTCTGCAATTTCTAAGACTGTAGAAGTAGGTCTAATGTTTTTCATATTCAAATGTTTCATAGTCTCTATTGTCATAGCATTGATAGCTTCTCCCAAGTATATTAAAGTGTTTGGCACTAAAAATTTGTTAATCGAAATAGTAACCATAGGAATTCCTAGATCAACATATTTTTCAATGGCTATATTTATAGACATGAGACTCGAAAGACTTCCAATTACCTAGATTGTTGGTGGATCCTTCTTTCTTTGGCCAGATTTATTAATGCATAATTCCTTTATTGTTTTTGCATATATAGGAATGTCTTTGATTGCCTGCGATAAAGTAATTTTAACATATGTGTTTTTCAATTCATCCAGAATACTAAATTCAGGGAGAGATATTGGAATATTCTGTTGTATTAATCTCTCTGTATATGGTGGACTTTGTGTCATGATAGTTTTACTATTCTAAATTTGTTTTTCTGGTTGAGATTTTTCACTTTGTTCTCCTTGTTCTATTTGTTCTTAAATTGTTGGAGGAGAATATTTTTGTAACACCTTCGCGGACCTTAGGTGGACATCTTGTACAGGAAGAATTGAATAAGTGGGATAACATGTTGCCTCTTCCACATGATATGTTGGTCTATCCACCTTGTTGCTTGGAATAGCTACTGGCTGAGCTGGTAATTGTGTTGGTTTGGGAGGTTGTTGTTAGTTGGAAGCTAAAGTTGTTGCGGTTAAGTTAGCATTGGTGGATTTTGAGTTGGATATGTCATTGGTTGTTGTTGCTGAAATTATTGATATTGAGGAAATGATTGCGAAGGGTATGGTTGTTGCTATTGATACTGTTGGGTATACATTTGTTGTGGTGGCTGGTTTCCATAACCATATCCCCTCCAACCTTGTGAAGTTTGGTTTTGATATGGTTGTGGTGGCCAAGCCTGCCATGGCATCGGTGTATTCCATGTGTTTTGAGGATATTGAAAATTTTGGGGATTTTGTTGAGGGAACTGTTGAGGAATTCTTGGCTGCCAAGGTCTCCTTGGTGCCATATAGTAGAGAGAATATACTCCCTGTACTTCTTCCCCTTGTAATTCTTTTAACTTTGGACATTTTTTTGTTGCATGATTTTATGTGCATAGTCCACATACTTGTATATTTTGCAAAGGACATTGCTTGAGTGGATGTTTTTGTGATCTACACTTTGGACATAAAATTGCTAAGACTTCATCTTGCTCTTCTTTTATTTTCTTAGCTTTCAAAACCTCTACTTGTGTACCCAAAGTGCTCAAGAGATCTGTCTTAAAGTTTTCTAACAGGCTCCCTATCTCTGCTCTTGTTACTGCACTTGTGCAGATTTGGAAGCTTTCGATGAAATATCTCTTTTCCCACTCTTAGCTCTTCCCCTAGAGTATTTTTGACATAATTCATAAATTTCTTCAAATGGAAAATTGAAATATCTCCTTTTACCATTACATTAATAATATCTAAATACTTATCTCTAACGCCCTTTAGAAAAATAGTGCGGATGGTATCAGAACTAAGAGAATGATGTTTGGATTTTTGTAAGTTGTAAAGAAATCTTTCCAAATATTCCTCCAAAATTTCATCTTCTTGTTGGGACATTCTGAAAATGTCTTCTTTCGAGTCTCTAGCCCTGCAGTAAGCTTGATAATTTTTAAGAAATATTTTCTTCATGTCTTCCCAAGAAGCTATCATGTGTTCTCCTAATCCCATAAACCATTTCAAGGCTGCATCTTTTAAAATAGCAGGAAAAAGTCGAAGTTTATGTGTATCATCAGTATATCCATATGCTCTACACAAGATGTCAAACTCAAACATAAATGCATCAGGATCTTCCGTTGACATTCCATAGAAAATAGGCAATACAAATGGTGGAATATTTTTCATTTTTATTTCTTATCCTAGTATTACTCTTGCATCTAAAATAGGAAAGCCAAAAGTAGTCTGCTGGTCATTATTAAATTCTTTCTCATTTTCTTGTGTTCTTCAATTTTGGTTTTCTCTTCTTACTTCTTCTTCTATTCTTCGAAGTGCTTCTGCTCTTCTATCTTCTTCTACCTTTCTTTCCGCTTCAATTATTCTTTCACTTCTCTTTATCTTCGCCATTCCCTTTGTTGTCTTTCATATTCTAATCTTTTTTCAGGAGTCATGTTTATTCTAGTTGATCCTTCTCCTTCTTCAGCCATTTTTTTTTCAAATACTTGTAGTGTTTCAATAGGTTAACTTTGTATTTCTTCCACTACTTTGATTTCCTCAAGAACAGGTTGTTCTAGTTGTTCGACAATTTGTTTTGTTTTGTCTTTTTGCTTCCAAATAGAAGGAGGTTCTTTAGGTGATCTCTTTTTCTTTACCTCAGAGGGAAACAAGATTTGACTTTCAACTAAAGTTAATCTCTGTCTTGATCTCTATTTCTCCTCTAACTCTTCTATAGTAGGTTTTCCAGCAACCGCTGTTGTTAATCCTATGGATGAATGTGTTGATGGGGGTTTTGTTTCACAAATCTACCTTTTTGATCTCTATTTCTAGGCATAAGAAAACATTACTTGAAATAAAAACTAATTTTTTTGTTGTTTTGGTGATTTTATATTGTTTTTGTGTTTTAAACTTTTTGTCTTCCTATTTTGACCGTTTTTGAAATATGTGCCCCCGACAACGGAACCAAAATGTTGGGTCAATTTACTGTTGTAAACTAATGCAAGTATTTATTATCAATCCAGGTTGGTGAGCTTAGAAGCATCCCCTAAGTATATGGGTTTCAGTTATGATCAATTCAGAAGATGATTTATTGATGATTAGGGAAATGCATATTATAAATATAAATCTAACTTAATTAATTTCTAAACAATAGATCAAGATACATGAAATAAAAATTGAAGAGTCTCTTCACTAAAGAGGTCCTAGTTGTCCTTCATCATTGATTTCATTTTATCATTAATGCTATTATGAAAATAGGAATTCAGAAAAGCAGAAAGCTGAATCTTAGTTTTCAACTCTTGATCAGATAGAAGAATTATTTAAATTAAATACTGGTTTGTCTCTTAATATGCAGAAAGAAACAAAATTAAGATCCATTAGCAATCAAAGCATGTAAAGGCATGTAAAGATGAATTCTAACAGAAAATATCGAGTCGATAGAAAGAGTGGTTAACTTAAACACTTGTTTTTCCTTTCATATGTAGTTTAAGAATGATCATTAGATTCATCAATACTTGAAAATAGACAAATCAAACATAAGCATGTAAAAGCATGTAAGGATGAATGCTAACTGAAAATCTCGATTCGATAGAAAGAGTACTTAACTTAAACACTTGTTTGTCCTTTCATATGCAGTTTAAGAATGATCATTAGATTCATCAATACTAGAAAATAAACAAATCAAACATAAGCAAACTAATTCAGAAATTACAACTACGAAATGAACTAAGAAGTGCACTTAGCTCGGTGTGGGGGCCCTCCACCCTTGCCTCGCACACTGAAGGTAAAATCAACTACTTAAGACTTCAAGAAATCAACCAGCATGTACAAACATAAAAATATGCTAGAACAGATCTTCAATTATGTCTCCAAGTCTCATAAATAATAATAATAAGTCATACAAGTTCCATTGTCAAAGCCTTCAAAGTGTGAGGCTTAAATAGATGAAATATCTAACAAACTCATCTAAAATATCTCAAGTAATCATAAATATCCTTATCCTATCATATCAGGTTGAATTCATTTATCATATCCATCATAATCTGGAAAATCCCACAAAATAAGAGTTTTGACCTAGTTTCTAGGGATCCTCCATAATGACTAGTCATGTTGGACTGCCTTTGACTGGGCCTATTAAAGCTCAATCTGACTGTGCCAATAGGTGTACTCTTACTCCTAGTTCCTGATATTTCTAGAAACATATCCAGCTCGAGCCCAAGTGTCCTGCACATATGCAAACCATAATGCTATTACGGGAATTTCTGCTGCTGTCCAAAAATGCACTTAAATTCCAATTTTTACAAAAACATCTAATAATTGAAAAACATAAATTAAATACCTGTATATTCATCTTTGGGTCAATGTAAGGTGAATATGATGGTAAATAGATGGATAATGTGGCAAAATAAAGTGTATTTCCTCAACAAAAAGAGATAAAAAATAAGGACCAACAACATGTCCCCCACTGATTCAGAGTAACAAGATTTAAGGGTGTTCAAAAGAAGAAAGAAGAAAAAATCTAAGGAAAAAATCACCATTGAAATTAAAGATGAAACACAGACCACCTTTCAAAAAGAGTCATCAGAGGAAAAGGAGATCCAAGATCAAGATACAATGGTTTTAATAGGTTTTCCAATTACTCCTTTTCCATGTGTTGAAGACATAACACAGTCACTTGAGTATTCTTCATCTCAAATGGCCACACAGAAAATTATCTTTGCCAGATACAAGGATATCAGGAGGAAGAATGAAGCCCTCAAAGCTAAAACTTATTTAGAGTTCTGGAAGCATATTGCAATTTTACAACATAGACTTCTATCTTCATTTTACACAGAGAAAGGGCAGTTTCAGTTTTCCTTCCTGTAACCTACAATGTCAGTGCCTAGGAGTGTTGAAGATTATAAATATTTCATATTTTATATTGATACGAAGAAGGTTCATGAAATCGATTAAATTGATTTTCATAAAAAACCAGGAGAGATGATTTACTCAACATTCACCAATTCATCCATGGTTGCCTCCAAATTAAAAACATCTCTGAACACTATGCATTCACAATTGAATATAGAGAGAATGTCCTCTCTATCCAAAGACACCATAACAAACATTTTGGAAGGTTGGAATATTAAGCTGGGATACGATCCTAGTAATGTTAAGGCAGTAGAGGAGATGATAAAATACAAGAATGCATATATTCAGGCCCTAATAAAGCAGCTTAAACTTCCAACCACAGAGCATCCTCAGACCAAGGAAATCACAAATTTATCGGTTGAGAAAGAGAATCTATTCAAGATGATTGTTGAACAGAATGTTCAGATTCAAAATATGGAGACAAACATGGAAGCATTACTAAAAGAGAAAGAGAAGTTGATAGCAACAGGTACTTCAACACAACAAAAGGAACAACATACAACTCAGACATCCAACTCAGATTCTTTTGATAAGATAGTCAAACCTTTGGGAGAATTATCATTAACAAATGAGGAAAATGAAAAGGTAATGTCAACACTGTCAAAATTGGAGGAAAAAAAAATCAAATCAGATAATGCATACCTAGCAGAAATGAAATTAAATTTCAAACTAACTCAACAAATTCAATGTGAGGATCAGACTCTAACAACTCAAATGTTGGTTGAGGCCAAAAAGAGTATATGGAATAGTATAAGTGCAAATATCACACATATATGGTCATCAGTCTAGATCATATTTTAGCAGGAGGAGCTAGTGCAGAATGTCAAAGAAACAATTGAGCAAACCAAAGTGGATATTCAACACAGGCCAACAGAAGCACATAGAATAATAAAAATTTTGAACTCCAAAACTAAAGATGAGCTTGAAGAGCTCAGTATTCGAGATAGAACAGAGACGATGGAAGTCAAAAGAGTGTTTACAAATAAAACTCTTATGGTGCAATTGGAGAACAAGCGCAAATAATTAGAGTTGTAGGTTAGAAGATTTAACTGAAAGTTTTCTTTATTGCAGGAAAAGGGACTTCCAACCTTAAGAGCTTCTAATGGAAAATTGATTCCCTTAGAAATAATCAAGAAAAATTATGGAATATAGCTGTAGATACATCCAAATTTGCTAAAGTAAGAAGAACAATAAGTGGAGAATCTTTCATGGAGTGACTGCAGTACAATATCCATATTCAACATGAAATTCATCATCTATTCCTCAATAAGGCAACTTTCCAAGCTTATACAGAAGTAGATGAGAGATTTAGAAGCATGATAAATTTTTCCATTCCAAGAGAAGAGCAATGGGATAATTTACTGGAGTTAATTGATTAAAGGTAAACAAAAATCATATAGTTTTTGGAACAAACAAATAGAAGAATCAGAAAAGTAACTACAATCGGCAACAACTTTCCTCTAAATATTCAACAGAACAACTGAATTTGTACAGAATTCCTATTTTTTGGTTCTATTTCAGAAATATTTATATCTTTGTTAGATATTATTTTGTAATCAATTCCTTTTTGGAATGTGAAGTTAGCTCAATAGAAAGTCTATAAATATTTTGTAATAAGACTTATAAATAGTTGGATAATGAAAAAGATAAGACCATTTTTATTGTAAGTTGTGAACTTCACTTGAAGTAATCAATTTCAGAAATACAAAGGAAATTTTGTTCGAGGATTCTCGTGTAAAAAAAATGGTGATTTTTTCCTCATGTTAATTTTTCATTCTTTCTGATTTTCTCACATGGATTTATTTTCTTGATTGCTGCAAGAAGATAAAGAGTTGAATTTACATTTAGTACTGTGCTCTCGCTTGTTTAAAACAATCTAAATGTTTTCTTCTGAGATTAAATATAACTTCATTTAAGTATTCTTTATATTTATTTGATCATATGTTTCTTCATCTCATCCACACCATAAAATATCTTAAGGTCTAGGAGTTTTCCCACCTCACCCTGTTTCAACTACTCTGTTATTTTGTCATTGATTACCGAGAATTTAATGAATCCATGCCCAATGGATGCTTCCTTCATTTTACAACCAAAAATTTAAAAAATATATCTTGAACTCTAATATCTAGCCTAAAATCCTGAAAACAAAAATTAAATCATATAAAAAAATCCCTCTCTGAGGTTGGAAGGGCTAGATCCCAACTTTAAAAGTGGTTTGTGGTTACATTCGCCTATTATTTCAACTTCTTTTGTTCTCCTTGCCTCCATTGATAGTGCCTCTCAGGAATTGGGGTAGATTTTCTCAAACTCTCACAACGTTTTCTTTGTTTCTATGACTCTCACCTCACTCACCCCCATTTCCTTCTTTTTGCATTGGATTCTCACCCTTTGTCTCCCTCATTGGAAACTAGGATAATAATGAGAGGGGGGTGATAAATATTATGACAAATTTAAACAAGTATTGCCAATATACAATATTCCAATTCATTTAACAATGAATCATGTAAGAAATGAAAATATCACACAACAACACCATAAACACCATACACAAATGAGACACTAATTTTTACATGGAAGCCCATAAAGGGAGAAAACCACCGATCTTATTTTTGTTCTTTATGCAATGCAAGATCCAACCTAATGTTACATTATGTTTAATGGAACCCACCAGAAGGAATCAACCACTCTTTGATTTTCAAGAACCCACTTGTAGGAGGCACCAAACCCCAATTGATTTTCAAGCAGCTACCTGAGGGAAGCACCAATTCCTTGATTTATAAGCACCTAATTGCAAGAGGCACCAACTCCAATTTTTCTCAAGCACCCACCTGAAGGAAGCACCTACTCCCTGATGTGCAGAAACCAACCTACAAAACATCGCAGATCCATTTTTCATCCATTTACAAACTCAGATCCACAAGTGTTATGTTACATTAAAATTCATGTTCATTGTTGTTGCTCTCTCTCTGCTACAACTCTCACTGAGGTAGATATCTCACATTGCAACCAACATACACAAACATGGTCTCTACTCCGCAACTCTTCTCACATTTAGATCTAACTATAAAATTTGAGATATGTTTCACCAACTCTCCTTTGTAATTCCAAATCTGATCACAACACTCACATATGTTCCCCTTCTTTCTTCACACCCCTCAAATTAGGAACTTCACCTTATATCTATTTATTCTTCTATGTTCCCTCTCAATCAATTGTGTCTTTTCGCCTTGACATTAATCAAATCGTTTTAGGTTCACACCATTTGAAATTTGTCGGTATCTTCATTTCTCCAATGAGATAATGTGAATCGACGACAATGGTTCCCAATATTCACACTACCTTAGCTTAGGTTTTTATCTTTCCTTAGTATGGACTTATCGGTATCAACCCTTTCACAAACTTGACTCTCCATTTGAACTGCTTATATTTTATTTTACAATCTCTAATTCATATTTTATTAATCCTTTCACAGCCTCATCTCTTTCACCACTCAGTATCCTAAGCTCTCAGCCTTCTTAATGCATTCTCAAGGCATACTCACAACCTTTGACAATCTTGAAACTTTCACTCACTCGACCATTTCATCCCTTAATTGGAATAACTCTTATTTTCTTTCACAATGTTTAGGCGCTTTGTCTTACCTTCTAATTTTCAATATGACAATACCATGGTCATTGAATTGTGGTTTTACCCTTGGTAATTTCATTGTTAAACAATATCAACGAATTGAGTCAATTTAGTCATCCCCATGCATTTCATTCTAATTTCCTTTTAACTGAATTTTGCATCCCAAATGCCAATTTTTAATAACATAGCACCTTGACCTTCAAAACTCTTCACATAGGATCGTGACCTAAAAACTGTGTTCTAACCCATCGAAGGGTAGAATATCTCTACCTCATAATCCTAAGACCTCAAAACCATGCCTTTAATTCAAAAGGTTCTTAGATCTATAATCCAATATTAGAGAGATTGTTCTCTCTAGCACTTGTATAAACAACCCAGAGGCCCAGATGCCTGAATACATTGGGAAAAAATTACAAACATGACCCCTCATGCGAGTCCCAAGGATATGACATGTCACCTTCTATGTCATATGTTGATGTGATTACTGCCACATGGAAATATTTGACTGGTGCCATGTGTAACTCAGATTTGGCCCACTTGATCACCTAAAAGGGTCATTCCCACTTGTCACGTGTCACTTCGCTAGTGTGCCACACCATCTCTTAGCTGCCACCTATCTACCACATGTCACTTTATCATGTGACTATGTTTTCTTTGTCACATTACCTCCAACTTTCAATCACTTGTCATTAGTACAGAGGAAACTCTGCGGACTGTGTTTTTCATTGTTAATAAAAAAGTGCATGGGGCGCTAATTCACTTTATCTGCTAGTTCTAGGAATATTTCCATCTAGCAGACTCTATATTATGTGCCATGTTCATCACCAATTTATCATAGCCTTACTCCAACCATACATATGAGGTGTGACATCAATCAATGGAAATGTTTCCATCTAGCAGCTTTGATCAACCGCGCTTTTCCATTTTCTAGCACTTATAAGCCATAGAAACTTCTATGACGTGATGTGAAGTTATTTGTTAGGTAATGGGCATATCTATACCTCCCAGAATCTATAAACCATGGAAATATGTAATTCTACACCTCTGATGAACCTTTATACTGCCCTGCTATAGGTCAATGATGTGTCATGCCAACCATCATACCATGTAATCATTCTGTGACGTGTCACCCTATGAGTAGTGCCACGTGTCAGTTAGAAAAGGGCCACCTAGGCACCCAAAAATGCCAAATTAGCATGCAACATGTCCTTGCCATGTCATGCCATGTGATAAATATGCTGACCTATGTTGCTAACTAGTTGACACACATCTATGTTCTCCAATCACATATCACTACCTGTCACTTTCCACATCACCACTGGTACGAAAGAAGGCTCGGGGTTCAGCGTTTTTTTCCACTTTCCTTTGTTACTTTTTCATAGTTAGAATGTTGAATTCACATAATTTGTGGTGACAAACATTTGTCCATCGTGTGCCTCCATTAGCTGCACCAATGCACCAATGCTTAGCAAGTGCTTGACTTAAACCTGGTGTGGCATGACATTCATTAATTAACAAGAGATTTATCATCTCACAAAATTTGTTAACCATGGCTCCCTTCATCTCCATGCTAAAACCTTTTACTCCACGAACAATAAATTTTGTGTCAAGTGCCAAAAAAATACCTGCCATGTGCCTTCTGTCATTTCGTGGAACCATGCAGCCTTGTAACCTTTCCAAACTTTGAATGAAGATAAATTCTAATCACTTAGGATTTTTTTTAAATTCCATACACCATTAGAAAGGTCTCTGATAGGAATATCCAACTATACAATTTGTGGGGACACTTGAGCTAATCAAATGCACACAAATTTCCTTCAAATACATACCATTAGATCATACATGCAATAATCTACAATCACTACAAGACTCTACAACCACCAAAAATAATTGACATTAATGACAACCAATTTTCAATCTCCAACAGGCTCCCCTTGAACTTGATACTCCTTGACATCAATTAATACTCCTTTGACATCAATGACAACACTTTTCTAAACATCCTTATTCCTTTGGTGGACTCTGCTACCTCTATATCACATATAGTCTTCTCTTCTCCACGCTTTAACTTTGTTGGAAATATGATGCAGAGTGTTGTCCTTGATGGCAACCCACTGAATGAAGATGAAGACGTGCGACTGTTGACATGTATTGTCCTTGATGGCACTCCACCTGATGAAGTTATGCTTCACTTGATGGACTTGTTAAATGATGTAAATCTGAAGTGATATGATGATTGTTGATGATATGATGTTGAGTGTTGTACTTGAAAGGAAACCCACTTGATGAAGATGATGACAACTTACTTGATGAAGTTGTGTTTGATAGAATATGTCCTTGATGAAGGAAATATGATGTTTCTACAGTGTGTACAGAAGACTATGAAGAAAGGATTTCAGAATGTACTCAAAGTATGATGAAAAAGAGTATGTCTCTTTGTATAGTATCTACAGTATTTACAGTAGGCAATGAAGAAAGGATTTCAGAATGTACTCAGAGAATGATGAAAAGAGCATGTCTCTTGGTATACGCGGATTGGCCTAGGGGAAGTCGCGTATGCACGCGGAAAGGAACGTTACAAGTCGCGTATGGGCTAAAGCGCTCAAAAAGTGCAAATCCAAGGGTAACCACCATGGTATTGACCCATAGTATTGGGTAATGATCAGCCTAATTGACCCCGTCCAGGTAGTTTTGGGCTTATGGTATTGTTTTGGTCCATGGTATTGAAAAAGGGGCTCATGGTATTGAAAAAGGATAATCATATAAAAGGAGAAGAAATTCATTGTGCACAACATGAGGGTGGGTGCAAGATGTCTGAGCTTGAATGAATACTTCTCTCTGAAGTAGATCTGATTGGAAAGGGTTACACTTGGAGATAAATATGAGTGTATGATGCACCAATGATGAAGAAGGGGATCTAGATCTGAAATGCACTTGTATTTACTAGATGCGCATGAAGAGCCTAGATACGTGATGAGGCGAACATCTAAGCGATATACATGCGAAGAATATATGGATATACGAGCGAATATACGATGCGAAAGAAGTATCTTGCTCTGGAATAGTCTGAAGATCTATACGCTACTTCGAGCGCGGAGGAAGTGTAAGTATATCCTTGGCTTTCAAAGCGAAGAGAAAGCGCGTATGCGCAATAAAATATACAATTGAGGTATACGTTTCGGTTTGTGTGAATGAACGCGTATATGCGCGAAATCGATGAAGTAAAAGGCGTATGCAAACTAGGGTTTGCTGAAGCAAGGGGTATGAAATATACGATATTTATTCTATAACATGTTTATTTTATACGATCTGTGTTGATATCTATACGTGATGATGTATGGTTGTGTAAAAGTATGGAAAGGGTCAGTGAAAATATGATGAAACGTGGCATGCAAGTGTTGTTCTATTGAAGTTGTTGGATCCGGTGTGAAAATTGATGAAACGTGGTCCAAGGTGGTGCTGAGGGTTGTAGCCTTCAGTCAGGGGGTTGTAGCTCCCTTCCAGGTGAGGCTGGTAAACGAGATCGGGGGGTTGTAGCTCCCTTCCAGGTGAGGCTGGTAAACGAGTCAGAGGGTCGTAGCTCCCTTCCAGGAGAGGCTGGTAAACGAGCGCAGGTGGGTGCCTGCGTGCTGGTCAAGTCTGCGCCAGCACATATGTTGTAAGATGTTTTCTCTATAATAAAATATTGAAGGCTGAGCAATTGCAGCGGTGGTTTTCTCCCGATTTGGTTTTCCACCTAAAAAATCCTGGTGTTCATGTGTGATGCCTTGTGTGATGGTTTATTCTGTTCTTACTGCACCTGTTTACTGCTTATTGAATATCTGATGAATAAATGATGGAATGGTTTAAGTGAAGATTTAATGACATATCTAAATCTCTGTGTATACGCTAGTTTCATAAATAGGATCCGCGTATATACATTTGGTTTGCGAAGTAAAGTAGCGTATGGGTTTTGGAATGAAAAAGTAAAAAGTTTGATTATGCAGTAAATACTGATTCACCCCCCCCCCTCTCAGTATTTTTCCCAGCAATTGGTATCAGAGCAGGTCCTTGTGCAGAAGCTTGATCGCTTAAAGGAGATCCGTCGCAATGGGAAGTCAAGAAGGAGTAATGTCTATAAAGCCACCTCTATTCAATGGAAGCAATCTGATCTTCTGGAAGGTACGTACAAAAGCTTATCTGCAAAGTCTTGGTGCAGATGTATGGGCAATGGTGGAAGAAGGTTATCAATACCCGGCAAGTATTCCTACTGATGCAGCTGAAAGAAAGAAGTATGAAATCAATGCCAAAGCAGTGAATGTCTTATTGGGAAGCATGTCTGAATCAGAATTTACTAAAGTGATGCAGCTACATTCGGCAAAGGACATATGGGACAAAATCATTCTAAGCTATGAAGGAGACACAAAGGTAAAAAGTGCAAAACTCCAAACTCTTAGAATTGAATATGAAAATTTGAAGATGCATAGTGATGAGAGTGTTGCCAGTTTCTTTCTTCATCTGGATGATATTGTAAATCGAATGAGAAATTTGGGTGAAACCATAACTGATACTACTCTGGTGGAAAAGGTCTTAAGATCATTGACTTCAAAATTTGACTCTAAAGTTTCGGCTATTGAAGAAAGGCAAGATCTGCAAACGCTTACTATTGTTCAATTACATGGTACTCTGACTGCTTTTGAAATGAGACAAGGAGGTCCTTCTCAAATAAGAGAAGTTGCTTTTAAGGCATCTACAAAAGGAAAGGAAAAGGAAGTTGTCAAAGAATCCAGCTATATATCCGATGAAGAAGAAGCGAATTTCGTGAGAAAGCTCCAACTAGGTACTAGAAGATTCAAAGGTAAGCTTCCCTTCAAATGTTTTGAGTGTGGAAAATTTGGTCACTATGCTGCTAAATGTCCTTATAAAGAAAAACATGGTAAAGGGAAACAATTTGAAAAGAAAAAGAGTTATTATGCAAAAGAAGATGATGATGAAGTGTCCAGTGAAGATGAAGAAGATTCTGACCAAGATCTGAAAGTGCTCATGGCTAAGAAGCAAAAGAAGAAGGTTACTCGAGGAAAGGAGATACCTCAGAAATCATGTATAGCAAAAATTGAAGAAGATGAAGCAGATTCTGACGAAGATCTACAAGCACTCATGGCAAAAAAGAAAAAGGAGAAGGCCACTTGTAATACTCTTCTTTGTGCAAACAATAGTAAAGATAGTGAAAGTAAAGTTGTGGATCTAGAAGAAGCTCTCAAGATTAAAGAAGAAGAACTACAAAGTTCATACAATAAGCAAGAAACTATCTATAAAGAGATTATCTCACAAATGAAAGATCAAATAGAAATGCTAAATGAACAGGTGGACAAGTATCAAAGGTTTCATACTTATGCATCCAATCGAATTAAAGATCTAGAAGCAGATCTGGAAAAATCAAGCAAGAAGAATGAAGGACTTGAAGCTGCTATCATCTTTCTGCAAGCAGAGCTAGAAGCATCAAGAAAGGAGAATAAGGAACCTCTACAATCCTTTGAAAAGGAAGGCCTTGAAGCAGAAATTATCTCTCTCAAAGAAGATCTGGAAAAATCAAACAAGAAGAATGAAGAGCTTCAACAAACTTGTGAAGGAAATGAAGATTGGTTGAAAGAAGAGATTCTAAATCTGAAGGATCAAGTTGAAGATGGAAGAAGAAAAGAAGAAAGCATGACAAAACAATGTCAAGCCTTGGAGGTTGAGGTAAATATTCTCAAAGGTAAATTAGAAGAAAAGGTTAAACTTTTGAGGTTTCATGATAGTACTAACATTTTGGACAATATTATGAGTAATCAAAGGTCTCCTGCTATCAAACATGGTCTTGGTTTCCATGAAACTGTTAAAGGATAATCTAGCTCACAAGGAAGTGCCAAAAATTCAGAGGATGTCAATGCAAAACCTGAAGTGTTGAAAGAGACAAAAGCTCAACCAACAATCATGAATTCTCAAAGGAATTCATTCAAGAATGTTGAATGTTTTAAATGTCATAATTATGGACATGTTACAGCAAATTGCAGGAGCAGATCATTTCAGCCTCAAACAAACAGTTCCTACACAGAAAGGTACTCTGGTTTCTTCAAGGGATATTGTTTTTCATGTAACAAGTATGGACACAAAGCAGCTGATTGTAAAAGGAGGAAGAATAGAAATACACATTATGATTCTTATGCTTATTTTTCTGGACACATGAGATGTTATTCTTGTAACAAGTATGGACATATAAGAAAGGAATGCAGGTCGAACAGATATGAGAAATTTCAGCACACAAATAGAAAACAAATCTGGAAGAAGATGGAGGGATGGAATAGGAAACAATCTAGAGAAGAAAAGGATGTTTTTGTTGATGCTCTAGAAAACAATGATTTTCTTGAAGAAAACACTCAATTCAAGATGAAGGACCGATCAGAAACGTAGGGAATTATGACCCTACTGCAGTCATTCGCTTCTGAAGCTGACTTTTCTTGTTGACTGCGGGAATGATGTGAGATACATTATGAGATCTAGTAATGTATCGTCACAAGAGGAGCAATGCATGATGACTCTCATGGTTGATTTGATTATACTGGTTATGTTTACTTCTGACAGCGGATCTGATGTGGAAAGGACAGGTACAGGAGGTACAAGCTCTGGAAGAAATGAAGGAAGATGGAAATTTTCTATGCTTCACTTTCCATACGCGGGTTCCATTAACTAAAGTCGCGTATACACGCGAGTTCCAGAAGACGCAGTCGCGTATGCATTGATGATAAGAAAATTTATCTGATAGCTGAAGATCTGAAGCAGAGGTCCAGGGGGAGCATCAGTCTGACTGCTGATGACTGCACTGTTAGCATCATTCTAGTTATACTCATGATAATGAAATGATGCATGGGTTCTTGTGTTGAATATTATGGATGAACCCTGGTTGCTTTATGATGAAGAGCATTCATTGTAGAGATGAAAGTCTTATAGTTCAGAGATGAGGACAGATCATGCAGAGATTGTTATTGATGACTTGCTGTTGAAGGTATCTCAGATTGCAGAAGTTAAGGAAGAAGCACTGGTTTAGGGGGAGTAGCAGGTTGAATTCTAATGGTTGCATTGTTGGAAATATGACTGCATATTCTTTGGTCTTGGTGATACTCATGCTCAAATGATGATGATTTGGTACATGGATTATTATGATAAGATTTTGAGCCCTAGTTGCTGATAAGTATCTTTGTGTGGATGAGTTGGATATCATTTGTTTCAGATCATATAGAGTTTGGTTGCTATGGTTGAGATCTTTTGCCTACATATGTTACTTCATGTTACCTCTTGAAGATCATGATGATTTTGGACCACATGGATGATTGCTTGACACATATCTGAAGATGCTGTTCTGATATGATAATCTCTTTTGGAAAGAATGTATTGATGCTGCAAAGGATCCGAAGGCTTAGTTACTAATGGGCTTATGCTACAACCAATGGATGACGCTTGAAGACACAACTACACTATTATGTTATATCTGTAGTCCAGGGAAGCAGTCAAATATCTCAGAAAGAAGCTGAACACTGTCTTTGCCTTACAAAGAATCAGATCTGGTTGAAATTTAGAAGGTGTCTTAGGATACGCGGGTTTCCTGAAACACAGTCGCGTATGTACGCGAGTTCCTGCACATAAAACCGCGTATGGTTGGTTGCTGACAATTCTTGGTTGGTTCAGCTCTCTTCGGCACAGCTGCAGTGCTGTTTGGTATCTCTGGTGGTGTTCCAGTTCTCATAAATCTGTTTCTAATGTTTTGATGAAGATGCCTTGATGATTTGTTGGTGAAAATGTTCAGGTTGCACAAACTAAGGGGGAGCCTTAGTCATATGAAAAGGATGCATGGTTGCACAGATTCAGGGGGAGCATTAGCTTTTCTGACTATAATGCAGTGTTGGCATTATTATGGTTCTGAAATATGTCCTCTTTCTTGAGGACTTTCTGGTGTTGGTCATAAATGGTCATATTTATATTTTGGTGAAAAGGTCTTGTTGAGACCCATGATGTAAAATTGTAATATTCAGTCATGTAAAGGACTTGTCAAATTTGTAAACCCACTTGGTTGGGTAGCTGAGTTGAAATGTGTAAACCCACTTGGTTGGGTACTTGAGTCTCATATGTAAATCCACTTGGTTGGATGTTTGATGTAAGTATGAGTCTTTGGTGATAGGAAGTTCATAGAGTCATGTACTTCATTGACAAATATGTTTGAAAGATTCAGCATGAACTCAAGGGGAGCTTGGCCACTTCAGCACATATCAGATCTGCAGAATGTTTCTTCCACATGAGGAGAAAAGGAGAAGAGTGTTGGTTTTTGATCCGCCCTTTGCCCTTGATGTCAAAGGGGGAGAGTGACATGGTGTTTGAATAAAGAGAAGATAATGATGTGACATATTTGGGAGAGTGACATAGTATCTATCTGCTGTGGTAACCAAACACCATCGTGGTTGCCATCAAGTCCAAAAGGGGAGATTGTTGGAAATATGATGCAGAGTGTTGTCCTTGATGGCAACCCACTGAATGAAGATGAAGACGTGCGACTGTTGACATGTATTGTCCTTGATGGCACTCCACCTGATGAAGTTATGCTTGACTTGATGGACTTTTTAAATGATGTAAATCTGAAGTGATATGATGATTGTTGATGATATGATGTTGAGTGTTGTACTTGAAAGGAAACCCACTTGATGAAGATGATGACAACTTACTTGATGAAGTTGTGTTTGATAGAATATGTCCTTGATGAAGGAAATCTGATGTATCTACAGTATTTAGAGAAGGCAATGAAGAAAGGATTTCAGAATGTACTCAGAGAATGATGAAAAAGAGCATGTCTCTTGGTATACGCGGATTGGCCTAGGGGAAGTCGCGTATGCACGCGGAAAGGAACGTTACAAGTCGCGTATGGGCTAAAGCGCTCAAAAAAGTGCAAATCCAAGGGTAACCACCATGGTATTGACCCATAGTATTGGGTAATGATCCGCCTAATTGACCCCGTCCAGGTAGTTTTGGGCTTATGGTAGTGTTTTGGTCCATGGTATTGAAAAAGGGGCTCATGGTATTGAAAAAGGATAATCATATAAAAGGAGAAGAAATTCATTGTGCACAACATGAGGGTGGGTGCACGATGTCTGAGCTTGAATGAATACTTCTCTCTGAAGTAGATCTGATTGGAAAGGGTTACACTTGAAGATAAATATGAGTGTATGATGCACCAATGATGAAGAAGGGGATCTAGATCTGAAATGCACGTGTATTTACTAGATCTGCTTATGGAAGGCCTAGATCTGTGATGAGGCGAACATCTAGGCGAACATCTGTCTGAAGTGAAAGGGTAAATCTGAACTGAATATCTGATCTGAAGAAGTATGCTGCTCTGGAATAATTGAAGATCTATACGCTACTTCGACGGGGAGGAAGCGCGTATATACGCAGCTTCAGCGAAGAGAAAGCGCGTATGCGCAATAAAATATACACTGAGGTATACGCCGGTTTGTGTGGACGGAAGCGCGTATATACGCGAAATCAGTGAAGTAAAAGAGCGTATGCAAACTAGGGTTTGCTGAAGCAAGGGGTATGAAATATATGAGCTGTTCTGCTGTGTTTATGCTATCTGATCTGTGTTGATATGTATCTGTTGATGATGTATGGTTGTGCTTAAAAGTATGGAAAGGGTCCAGTATGTAAATATGATGAAATGTG